>JAUZST010015389.1:0-10230 GCA_034779995.1 Parotocinclus haroldoi | reverse complement strand
AATAATAATAATAATAAATCAAATTATAATGAAAATAATAGTCACTTTAAAATATAATTACTAATTAATAATAATAATAATAATAATAATAATTTTAGTACTTTCTATGATGCAAATAATAATAATAATAATAATAATAATAATAATAATAATAAAAACATGCTAATAATTAACAATAATTAAATTAAATGAATAATTAATAATTAATGAATTAGTAATCACAACAGCAATAATAATAAGAAAGAATAATAATATTAATGCCACAAAATAATTGGTAATAATAAGAATAATGATTTCATAATAACAGTAACAATAATAATCATGTTTTATAAAAAAAAAATATTATGACGTCATTTTTCAACAACAACAATAATAATCATAATCATAACTGTATAATAATGTAACATTTTGCAATAATTTGTGATAAATAAATGTATAACCTAAAACAAGAGAGAAAAAAAAAATGTTAACAACAACAAAAGCAACAATAATAATAATAATAAGAAGAAGAAGAAGAATTTTAAAAATAATAATAATATTTTAAATATGTTATCATTGCCATTTTTAAACAACAGCAATAATAATCATAATTATATTAATAACTATAATGATTATAATTCAAAATTGAATAATTACTGATAATAAAATTGACAACAAAAACAACAACAGAGTAAAAATAATAATAAGAAAGAATAAATAAGTAATAATAATAATAATAATAATAAATACAACCACAAAATAAATCATATTTAGATCATTATTTTTATAATGACTATACTTTCTGTAGTTTCCAGGTATAAAATGCGTCTGTTTTTAATACTAAAATGTTATTTTTCCGAATGAACACAGGAACCAGGTACCAGGAAAGTTCCTGGTCCACGTACCCAGTATGATGCCCAGTACTAAACATGACTGGTATAGTGCCATTACTGGTTTTCCATCTCATTGCTTCTGATTCCATAGTTCAGGCTCAGAAGGTCCACCGACCTTTTTATAAAAGCTTTATTTAGCTATAATTTTGGCCCAGGTTTCGTCCCGTGTACTGAGACGCCCCCATGGATCCTGACTAGCAGGAGTTAGCATTAGCGCCGCTTGGCTCCTGCTCTTTGCTGTGACCGAAGGAGCAGATGGAATCTTTGCAGGTGGGATCGGCCGATACGTCTGTTCCCGGGGTCACGCAGAGGAACCGAGCCAAGGAGTCTATCCAAACGTCTGTCTCTTCAGCAGGGGCCACGGCTCCGGGGCCCGCTGGTGATCAATGGATGTGCACAGACGCTAATCAACTCCACGTCCACGTGCACAGGGCGGTTCAGGCGCCGTGAAAAAAAGTCGATAAACTGTTAACGACTAAAAATGTCTTCCACAAATTCATGTTCCACTGGGACGGTAAGGCATTTACCGGTTCTCTATTGGGGACAGGTCCGGACCGCAGACGGGCCAGTCCTGTGTGCAGCATGTGGTTTTATTCCGTCCTTCCCCTGTTAAAAATGTCGTCTTAAAGGCAGGTTATGTTGCTCCAAAATCTCGGTGTACTTTTCTGCATTAATGCTGCACTAATGCAGAGTAAATGACCCCCTCTAGCAAGGGTCCGGACCCGACCCCGTACCATGACACAGCCTGGCTTTGGGACCTGTTCCTCATAACAGTCTGGATGCCCCTTTTTTCATCTTTGGTCCAAAAACATAATCTGTAACCCTGATTGCTGAGCACCATCCCCGTTTCCATGGTGACGGTCCATCCTAGATGCCTCCCAGCCCAGAGGAGTGGGCGGAGCTTGTGGACCTGGTTATAACGCCAGGCTTGTTTATTTTGTACGGTAAAGTTTTAAGCACCGTTTGCGAACGTGACCGTGTTGGATAAAGTCATCCCTTGCCAGCGTGCTCCTGTCAGATATCGATCAATGACGCTTGTGAGGGAGGGGAGAGAGATCACCCCTGATCAGTTTAGTTTTTAGGACTGAAATTCCTCCCAAATTCGGTATCGTTCATTGATCTTATGCTCCGTAGAGACAGAAGCACCGAAATCCTGACTGCAAAACCATTCGTTAATTCATGTGCTAGGCCCTATTTCAGGCAGCACTCTGAACCGGTTTCAATTCTCCATTCTCCTCTTGCCTTCACACTCACCTTCGTCTGGCTCTCGCCAAATTCTCTCGCAGCACCTTTTAGTAAATAATTGATTCGGCTCTTGCTTTGATATTTTTCCTTCCGTTCCTCACCGGTCGCTTAACCTTGAACCAGGGGCTGCTGTTGCATCAACAGGGAGGTGATCTGCCCTTCCCCTCCCTCAGACGGCCCCAGACGTGGCTGCACAGTGCCCAGTCATGCCAGAGGCGCCCGCTGGGCACCTCGTCTCTGCGTTCCAAAAATAGGACGTAAAGATAAAAGCGACCCCGGTGAAAAGATGCAATAGTGTTTGTGCACAGCTGGGAGTGCGCTGCCTTTTTGGGCGGGACCATAAGTCATAGTTAGCGAGTGTGTGTGTGTGTGTGTGTGTGTGTGTTTATTAATCTGTCTGAAATATTCCCACTTCAGCAAAAGGAACTTTATTTGTTTACTTATGTATTTATTTTGATTTATTTTATTCTTTTTTTGTTGTTTTTTTTGCGCCACTCGTTTTAATGCTGACTAGAGGAAACCTGGCGCAGAGAGCCGTCGCGGGTGAGTCGCCTCACGGCTCTTTGGAATCGATTGTTTTCGAGCATGACGCTCATCTGGAGGTAATAAAGAGCTCGGATTCCTTTCCCACTTATGTTCCGCTGCAGTGAGCTTCATGCCTTCTCCAGATCCAGCTCCCTCACAAACAAGTCTCTTATTGCCCTGTCTAGATGATTTTTCATAGAGCCCAGCTACTTTTCAATTGTTCAGTGCCGCTTCGCCGTTCCCTCAGACCCCGGGTGCGGTGCTGGGGTCAAGGCAGCTCAGGCATTGTCAGAGAACAGTCACTATTACCTTAGCGGCTGCACGATAGGGACAAAAGTATTGGGACGCACCTCCCAATCGCTGGATCCAGCTCCATTAGTGAAAAGGCTGACTGATTTCGAGCACGGTCCTTCCCTCCTGGATATCCCACCACCTGTTTTAACAGGTATTATTAAAAACTGCGGGTCAGACCACGTAAAGAGCGGGAACGCCCAGTGCTGAGGGAGGGGCGTAGTGCTTAAAAAATACCAACCAACCGAGCTCTGCTGCTGCTGCACCTAATAACTGGGTTACCAAAACTATTCTGTAAAAGGATTAAAACTGGGTTGCATGGGCTTAAGCGATCACCAAACGTTGGATGGAGCGGTGTAAAGCATGCCACCAGCGGACTGTGGAGCAGTACATGGTATGAGGAGAACCTTGCCTGCCTGACGGATAATGATATGGGGCTGTTTTTGGCCCCCTTGGTTCCAGTAAAGGAAACCGCAATGCCTCAACAGGAACAGTTTGGGGAAGCCCAGGCCAGGTCGGTCAGCCTCCGGATTTGGAACGGGACACCAGCGAAGCTCCTGAAGGTCTCGTGTGAAGGCGTCCTAATACTTTTTGGAGATTTGACCATGCAAACGTAGACCAAGGCACGAGTTCGAACCGTTCGGCCGGAGCGGAGGGTTTGATCTCAGCAGAAGCTCCTTCTGAAGTTTTTTTAAAATCCATCTGGTGGAAGCGGTGACAGGAGGGAACCTGTTAATTAGCTCGCGCTGCAAAGGGGTCTGGTCGAGCCCACCCAATACCCAGCTGTCACCGAGCACACTTCGAGAGCGAGAGCGAGAGCGAGAGCGAAATCCCAGAAGAAGCTGCTCTAATTCCTCTTTTCAGAGGATGTGAATCCGTTTATGAGCGCTGCCAGTGGAAGATCCTGAGCGGCCAACCAAAAAAAAAAATTGAGAAATGTCATTACATGCAGACGTGTGGGGTAACGACACCCTTCGCCGTCGCCTCTCGCACCCCGTTTGATCCGGGGGAGAAAATCCCGTTGGTGATGCTCTCACGTTCGGAACGCTGCAGCGGAAAATCCCCCAAATCAACAAACCCCACGGAAATTCACAGCAGCGTGTGTAACGGCAAATAGATCTTAGGATCAAACCTGGCTTCCTGCAGCTGTTCACCACCAACGCTACCTGCTTCACCTCCTGCTTCATCACCGGGTCACTTCTGGAAAAGGAGCTTTGATTTTTACATACAGTTTGAGTACGCGTGGGTTAATACAGACACCCTTAAAACTTTTAAGGACATGAACATCTGCTGGAGCTCCCAGCTGTTCCAAGATGATCTCCGTCCAGCTGTTGCCTTAATCCAGCACAGTAAGGTGTCCTCGACCCACGGACTAACCCCATTCCTCACCGATAATTGGCTCGGGTTAAGCAGCGGCGGCGTTGTCTTAAACAGCGCGTAATTAGGAAGGAGCGATACTTTCGGGAACCGTAAAGGGGCGAAACACGCGCTCCCACCATCAAAGGCACGGCAGAGCCTCGTCTCCCCCGAGTGAAGGTGTTTACACGCACAGAGGCGCAAGGGAAGGCTCGTTCCGAAATTTAATTACACCGCATATCAGGCGAGAGACCAGTAACACCACGGGCAAACCTACAGCACAGATCAGCAACTTTTAACACGACCCCAAATGCTAATTCAAATAAAACAATTCCCACATTTCCGCCCGAACCTTTTTCTGTTTTTCGATCGTCGCTAAATGCAGGGACGTCCCTGGGAAAGACGTCGTCTTAAAGCCAGGTTAGGTCGCTCTAAAATCTCGGTGTACTTTTCCGCATTAATGCTGAAAACGACCCCGGACCGTGACGGAGCCTGGCTTTTCGACTTTTTTACTTCTTCTTCCAAAGAAGATCTGAAATCCTGATTGGTCTGAGCACAATCACCGTTTCCATGGTGACGGTCCATCCTAGGTGCCTCCGAGCCCAGAGGAGTGGGCGGAGCTTGTGGACCTGGTGAACACGAGGCTTGTTTTTTTTGCCCAGTAAAGTTTTAAGTGGTGTTTGCGAAGCCTGACCTTGATAAAGGTTTGATAAAGATATTGATGTTGAATGACCGTTCTTGATGCAGTGCTGTCTGAGGGAGCGCAGAGAGATCACCCCTCTTTAGTTTAGGCTTTTTCGGACTGGAATTCCTCCAGATTCGGAATCGTTGAATGATTAGGCCTGTGGAGGGAGAAACATCCATACATTTTCTCCCACATTCGGCGATAGACTGGAGTTCCACTGATCATCTTTCTTAGCATTAGCACAGAGCTGGACCCGGTGCCCGCAGAGCAGAATAAAAAGATCAAACGCTCTTGATTTTACATTCCAGTTGTCGATGCTAACGTCCTAACTAACACAGGCGTAAAGATCTCAGTAAACAGTGGAGTCAGAATTCACCCTGAGAAACGCTGGCCCGAAGGCACCTCTGGGACCCGGGCCACAGTGGTGGGCGAGCGTGATTAAAAAGCGTGCGTCATCGCAAGCTCACTGCTTCCAGCTGCACAGCCCTGGGTTCGAGTCTCAGCCAGAGGAGGGAGTTACTGCCCTCTCGTGGGGTCTGGGTAACTTTGGGGCAAGACCAGACGATGGCAGAATGGCTTGGGTGGAGCCGAAGCAGAGGAGCGTCTTAGTGTGTGGGGTGGAAACTGGCGCCAGGACACGAAGTCGGGGAAAAAAAACGAATATGTAGTTATTTCTTGTTAAAAGTGCAGACTATTAACAGAACACATTTGAACCGCAGTGACTCCAGCAGCACTACTATAACGGCATGTATAAAAATCAAAGAACCAGAAGGTAACACGGCTGAGAGGGATCACACGGCGAACTGGCAACCCAACAACCATTTCATCGGAGCGATCAGAACACCGCAAAGCTGTTTGATCACGAACCGTTGGCTCTGCCCTTAGTCTAAGGCCAGGCTTCACATCTGTAGGGCCCAAAGCCCATTAGGCAGCCAGGTCCGGTACGACCCCAGCATCCAGCTTTACGAATCCTGCGCAAATAAACTTGTTTTTATTTAAGATTTTCTGAATCAACGATACTGGAGTTTAACCCTTAGCCGGGGAACAGGGCTATAGGATCGGGATTCGATCTCATGACCTTCTGAAGGAACCGTTCGTTATACAAACATAAGGAGTTATGTAGAACATAAAGGGTATTACGGGAGGATTGTTCACACTGTTGTGATAGATTAGACCTGGTTTTGATTTGATTAGATTAGCATTTTCTATTTATAGCAGTTGAAGATTGGTATTACAAAACGGACCAATCAGAGGCTTCCGTTTCTTTTACTAAAACAAGCAGAAATGCGCACAGACTCGCTGTTAAACTAATCCACTACAGGAGTATGATCCCCACCACGGCACCGCTCGCTCTTGCGTTGGCGTTCTCCCGGAAAAAAAAAGGGAGAAGGAAAGAACAGTCGCGCGGACGCGCAGCGCGCTCCCGCGAAACTCTCACGGAGAAGCTCGGGTTCAGGAGCGCGCACGGACGCCAAACGTGGAGAGGGGAAGAAAAAAAAACCCGCCGAATATCGGTCCAAACGCGGGGATGTTTTTTGGACGAAAGCGCGTCCGGATCGACTGAATTGTCTCGGAGGAGGATCAGACGGAGACCTGCGCAGGATTTAATTCCCACCAGCGCGAGCAGGAGCCGAGCTTTTGGAAAAGGAAGGAAGGGGAACCGGGAATGGAGGATTCCGGAGTCCGCAGGTGAGTCGCGCTGTTCTGGTTTTCAAATTTTTATTTATTTTTTGGCCTGAATGCAACTTGACGTTTCGGGTACGTTTGGCGTTTGGCGTTTGGCGAGGTGGACGCGGAGAGGGTCAAGTCTGTGTGTGTGTGTGTGTGTGTGTGTGTGTGTGTGTGTGAGAGAGAGAGAGAGAGAGAGAGAGAGAGAGAGAGAGAGAGAGACGTGCTAAAACGTCGCGCAAAGTTAAAGCAGACGCTCTTTGGATGCGCTGCAGAACTGATGCTGTAACGTCTGACTTGGCTTTTGTGGTGAACGATCCGGGCAACAGTTGTGTGTGTGTGTGTGTGTGTGTGTGTGTGTGTGTGTGCGTGCGTGCGCGCGCGCGCGGTGAAGCCGAGTGTGTTTGCATCGGATCCGTGCGTTAACACTTAAGATGTAAGACCCAAATCTTGCGTCCGTCACCCCTTTGCGCGCGCGTGCAGCTATAAAAACGTGTTGTTCGGCGCAGGTTTAGCGTGCAGAAGGATGGGAGACATGACAGGGCATCACTGCGTGTGTGTGTGTTATCGTGCAATTTCCCTTTTTGATCATGGGGTGAAAAAATGGCCATGCACTTAAAACTAATCTGGATCAGGAACCCAATGGTGATCCAAATCAATCAGCAATTCGCGCACAACAAATGTCTTTTAAAGATATAGAATCATCCCGTTGAATTATGCGCGCGCGCGCGCACACACACACACCCTCACTATCCCGTTAATTTATTCCGTTTATTAATTTTTCCCTGGACCTGTGGACCTCTCGCAGAAACAGGTTTCATTCCAGCCTGCAGGGGGCTTTTCGCCCGCTTCTTGTCTTCAGCAGGAAATTATTCCGCTCATGTTTTTTGCGGTGCACGAGGCGGATGTGCGTGCTGCACACTAACTCAACTACGATTGATTTGCAGACGGAGACCCGGTCAGGGAAGCAGGAAGCCAGGCTTAGCACGGGCTCGAGCTCGGTACCGCAGCTCCACAAGGTCAGCCGTGACGACGGGGACGGGACTCTCCGGAAAGTCACAGGCTAATGACGAGTTTAGGCGGCAGCGACGGTGACGTTCTGCTCAGGGGTGTCCCTGTCCGTACGCCGGTTCAGGGGGAAAGGATGGGTCGTCTCCTGGGCGCGTCACCTTTATTCGAGCAGGAGCAAGGGGATTGCAAAAGGAGGGCGAGAGAGAGAGAGAGAGAGAGAATGGGTGCCTCTGAGTTGTCATGGAGATTTAGTGAATAAGCAATTGTTGCCCGTGAAGCCGAGGCATTAAAGGGATTCCGGCCGCCGCTGCACGTCCAGCGCCCGCTTAACACGTTCGAAATTTGGTGCGATTGGCTTCCGCGCCGTAATTGCCCTCATGAAGTTCCCCCGTTTGGGCGTAATCGAGTTGCGCCTCTTTGTGGCCGGGATCTGAGGCGCTCTGGATTAGGCACGGTCCTGCTTCCGTTGTTTGTATTCCGGCCTCACAGAGCCGGCCTTGTGTTGAGTGTCCTGCTGATTTAAACCCATTCTCTCTTCACTCAAACCCGACTCGCGGTCCCGCTCAGACTGGCCTCGCTTTCCGGCCTGCTCTGAGCTCGTTTTATTCTGCAGGCACTTGTGTGTCTGTGCTCGTTGTGGACGCTCTTAAAAACGTTAGTGCGACCGTGTTTATCGGCGCTTTTCAGGGCCCATATCACACAGAATGGTGGAGACGGAAACGTAACGGCGTTATCGTTGCCCGGCGTTATAAATCTGGGTCGTATTGGGGCTCTCTTATTGGATCCGTGGAGCTCATGCTGGAGCTTCTTGCAGCCGCAGAGGTTGGATGAGAAGCTCCTGATTCTTTGTGGAGCCTCCACCGGGTTCAAGCGTCTGGATTTGGTTGTTTTCTGGTCAACAGCAGATCTGCCTCTGTGGTTCTGATGTTTATTTAACAGGGGTGTGAACGGCGGAAAAGCATTTTAATACAGCTTTTCACCTCCTTCCAAAAGCTTGTAGGACATCCGGAGCCTCTCTGGGGTCGAGCGTGAAAACACGAGGAACTTTCGTTGCCAGGCCTGGCGACTCCGAAAGAAGCCAAACGTCCGCTTTGATCGATATGCGCTGCAGCAATCTTAAAGTGTACAGAGCAGCCTTTGGCAACCCACTTAGCCGACCGAAAAGCGTTCTGCAGCCCGTATGAACATTTCAAATCAAAGCAAATACGGCAGGACAATCAATGCAGCCTATTGACTGTCACATGGCTGGGTAATCACACGTCAAAATAAACACGACAAATCGGGCCCGCCTAATGAGATGACCCAAAGCTGACTGTAACAGACGTCTGGCTCGACGTTAGCCCCGCCTTCTGTGTTTGGGTCCAGTTTTCCAGAGACAGGTTGTGGGAATCAATTATGGCATCAGAAATCTTGCCCAAAACGACCGGGATACCCCGAGAAGCACTCAGACTCGAGCACTGCAGACGCTCTACTGTCAGTCCACCCTCAGGTGGACCCAAACGCTTTGCTTTGTCGTTATTGCGCCCTCTGGTGTTAAGAAAATGCACTTTGCATTAGATGCGGTAAACAGAACGCTCGTGATATCGTCTCTCTAAAGAGCTACGAAATCGACCCCCGTCCATAACGCGGATGTTGGCTGCCTCGCTGAAGAGAAGCAGAAGGATGCAGTGATGCCAGGAGCTAAATAAACGAGGCTCGTTAATACTTATTGGAGTTAATTGGATTGACTGCAACAGATATTGATCGATATTGATATTAATATTGATTTAAATTGTGTTACTTACTTAAATTTACTATTTAATACACTTTTAAGTATTTATTTAATGAACATCTGGGCCACCCATGGAGGGCGGGTCCCTTTCTGGGTCTTGGCTCCTCCCAAGGTTTCTTCCTTCTAGTTTCAGGGATTTTCTTTGCCACTGTCGCCCCAGGCTTGCTCCGTTTGGGATCTTATAAGATCGTGAAGCTGCTTTGAGACGACGCTCCGCTATAGAAATCAATTTGAATTTGATGATTTGATTTGAGATATGTTATTACGTAGCCATGATGTTGGGATTTGCTGCAGAATGGGGTCTGGGGTTATCTTGTTGGAAAATGCAGGTTTTCCCCTGAAAGACATGACGTCTAGATGGGAGCGTATGTTGTTCTAGAACCTGAACATGGTTCTCTGCATTAATGGTTCCTTTCCAGACATGCAAGCTGGCCATGCCACAAGCTCTCATGCTACCCCATACCATCAGTGATGCAGGGATACCTGGGGTTATCCCTGTCCTCTCTGGTCCGGATGACACGGCATCCCGGCATTCCATAAAGAACTTCAAATCGTGACTCATCTGACCATAGAACAGTCTTCCATTTTGCCACGCTCCATTTTAAATGACCCCTGGCCCAGTGCAAACGTCTGAGCTTGTGGAGCTTGGTTAGAAATGGCTTCTTCTGCACTGTAGAGTTTCAGATGGTAGCGGAGGATTGTGTTCACTGACGATGCTTTCTGGAAGTATTCCTGATCCCGTTCTGTGGAATTCCGGTTTGAGGTGCAGCGACGTTTAAGGGCCCAGAGATCACGAGCATCCAGTA
>JAUZST010015388.1:0-10230 GCA_034779995.1 Parotocinclus haroldoi | reverse complement strand
TGTGTGTGTGTGTGTGTGTGTGTGTGTGTGTGTGTGCGTTAGTACATATACATATAGGAAATGACACTGATTGAAAAATTGCATGGATCATTTATGCATGCCAGATTTGTCTTTGAATCCATGGGCTCTTAATTTTCCAGACCATAGTCAAATGCATTTCACTTGGTAGAAATTAGACATGGGAATTAGTTATGTTTGAGATCCATGACTTCACCTCGAGGTCAATTAGATTCTCATATATTCATAACATGTTCAATTCAACTTTGTTAAGCAAAGCTAAGCCAATCGGCTCTGTTTCTCCACTCCCACAACTCATTCTGTTGTCATGAATTAACTGCCTGTTGGATCAATCTTTATTAGCAATTAGTAACTATTGAACTGTGGTGTGCTTATGGCCTTCTGTCACTAAGCATGTATTTTTGCAAGTCTTTTAGAAATCTTTTACTGAACCCTCTCATTCATGTCTGCTTATGTACTTATACAGATGAGTTTTGCATATAAACATGCAACAACCTCAAAGATTTGGTGTTTTTGTCAACCTTTGGTTGGACTAAAGGCTTGTTCATCTTATAACTCCTCACTTCATTGGAAATGTCCTTCTGTCCAATACATACCATGTTAGACTTGTATCTGTTCTGTAAATGCAACTGGAATGGAAGCCAATCCACTGTCAAAGTCAACTGTCACAGTTAAAGTTAAGCCAGCTCCAATTGCAATTTACGGTACTTCAAATGTGCCATTAAACAGTAAAGTAGTGAAAAAAAACAGTATTTTGTTAGATTTAGAAAGTACATGAAAACCCCATTCATATCTAAAACCTCATAGACCAATGACGTAAAATGAGGTGTGGTCTACACACACAGACACACACACACACACATACTGTATATACATGTATTTGTGTGTTCCTGGCACTTCATTAATAAATAAATAAAACATGCCACCATAATTGCTTTTAACAGAGTGTGTCGTGTGTGGTCTTCAAACCCTTAAGGAACAATTTGGGGACTCACCATTAAAGTGAAGGCCTCTATTACTCATACCGGTTGTCTCTCTTTTAATAATATAAAGTGTTTTAACAGCTCACATCTGACAGATTACTCTGAACAGACTGAGAAAAGAAGCAAAGTTAAATTTGTATACCCATTCTAATGAGGGAGCCATGGCATTTTCATTCAAAGCATTTAATGTTAATGAACAGGAGTGTAATGAGTAAGAATCTGTTTAGGCAGGAACCCTGCTGACCACACGCAAGCATCTGCATGAGCGCACACACCTTTTTATATCCTAGAGTGACAGTTGAAAACCTTTCACCTTGTCTCTGTCTTCTAGTTCTTCCCATGAAGCCAGAGTCTGTGCAGCTGCAGGTAGTAATTACCGATTAAAGCTTTGGATTGGAGGACAAATGTGCTGTATAATCAGGGAGCTGATCTTCTTTTAGAGCTGTCGACAATATATTGTAATTAACAAGGTAATTGGGCAAAGATGTCTTAGATTTCCATGGCCATTCGTTATTTGAGGGGTTTGCCCTCTCCTCTGTTATTTCACGTTTTATGCAATTGTACTGTTATTGTTAATGAGTCTTTGTGTCTTAGAAATTTCACTTCTGGGTGTAGCTAAATGAGCATATAATTTAACACACAAAAATACATCAAGTACAAGAGTTAACGAAGTCAAAGAAATGTAGGTAATTACTTATGCATAAGTGTTTTTGTAGTTCCTTTTGAAACTTTTAAATACATTATCTTTAAATTATTTCTCATTACTGACACCAAAATTATAAACAAAGATCTGCTAGATAGATACAATATGATAAAACAGTAATTAAATATCTAATCCACCAAACAGGTTTCATGCAGACAGACATTTACTAACATGCACAAACTGTATTCAGAAATCGCAAGTAGCTATAGGATGTTACAAGACATTACAATATGTTGTGCTTCATACTATATTTCCTTTCTTTGTATTGGTTTAAAACTCTTTTGCAAATCTTTGATAAACATTTTGACACTCATTTGAAACGTGTGATTTCAAACCTTATTTCAGGATGCTTCCATGTTTTGGCGCTTGCACCACATCACCACCACCACATAATGATATACCACTCAAATATACTGCTCCCAAAAATGAAATCAAATATCCCCTATTTTATTGTAAGCACTATGGTACCCACTCTGTGGTAGTCCTGACCATTAGAACACAGAGTAAAGGGGATGAACAAAGAACGTAATGAAATAGATACAGACTACAGTTTGTAATTGTAGAACTGCATAGTGTAATGAGTACTAAAACTTGTGTAAAGCTGGAATAAGTAGAAAATGCATTGAAACATATAATATAATAATACCCAGTAGTTTTGCATGATTCTGTATCTCTGGATTACAGAGCAACCTGTGTGCTTAGGGCCACTGTCTTGCTCGGTGAACCATATTGCCATGATATTTATTTCACAGACAGATATCCTGGCATTTTCCTTTAGAATTTCCTGATGTAATTTGCAATATAATTTCTGGCCCAGATGTAGCAAAACAGGCTTAAACCTGGATACTGCCACATCCAAGTGTCACAAATGGTATAATGTTCTTAGGCTGGAATGTAGCGCTCCAGAGTCTCCAGACATAATTTCACAGCACAGAGACCATTCTTCTCTGTGTGGTTAATGACCATATTCACATTAATCTCTCTGAAGCATTAGAAAATTCTTACTTCTTGACCTTAGCTCTGCTTTGGACATATCTTGCATAATATATTACTTTCTCATCTTACTGGTACAAGCATTACTGGTTCAGCTTTATGTTGGGTCATGACCATTGTTTCTGATAGAAGACAATAATTTTTCATCCAGAATTGCAATTCTCCAACTGTTCCTATTGCACGGCTGTTCCTCGGGAATCTGTCCTTTGTAACCTTAATAATACTTTAATAATTTATATTCTTCCTTGCACACAATTCACTGGCATCATCTTAGCTATGGTTTCTTTGCTGATGACACCCAGATGCATCCTACACAGTAGATGGCTTAGGACTTATTCATTTACAACGTTGTCTCCAAACTTCACTGAATGTGACAGATGCTGAAATACTCACCATACCTTCACTACAACCTGCTTAAATTACTGTAATTATTTTGTTTGGGGATCATCATCCTCACTATACAATGTACAATGAGCTCAAAATGCTGTCACACACCATTAGATCTGATGCCTTTGCTCTCTTACCCCTTTGCTTCTACTTTACACCCCAGCTGTGGAACTCACTTCCCCAGGCACACTATGACATTGAATGCCTGTGCTCATTTTTTTCTCAGCATTAGCTGCATATACACTATAAGACTTCTAAAAGATTATTAACATTCTAAAAATCTGATTAATAAAAAAAGAGTTGGCGGCGCACACGTGAACACACGTGCAGCGGCTGCTCCGGACCATAATAGTGGTGCACTGCGTCACTTTAATGTTGTGTGTTGTGTTTATTGTTAAATGTAACACTTGGTCTGGAGGAACGTTGTTTCGTTTCACTGTGTACTGTTAACACTGTGTATGGTTGAAATGACAATAAACACTACTACTACTACTACACCTAAAACCCTATGAACCCTCTAACAACTACAGTAGCCAAAGTCTATGGTTTTTCTGACTGAGGTTATTGCATGGTAAGGGTTTTGGCTGGCCGTTCATTGATTTTTAGAGTTATGCTGTCTTGATTGCGTACTTAGTTTCATTATCTTGTTACAAGGTAAACCTTCAATTTAGAATATATTGTGCTGTGTTCTGTGGACAGCTTCTCTCCTGGACTCCTCTGAACTTTTCTCTGTATGCCCAAGCATCATGGAGGATTTATAAACATCACTTTATGATTTCTGTCAAGTAGTGTTTAAGAAATAAAAATATGATCCCTTGCTGATTTTGTAAGTTTTCCCACTTACAAATATATGAAAAGTCTATAAATTGAAGGGTAGGTTTATTTTAACAGTTAGAGATGGAATATCTAAAAGACTCCAGATATCTAAAAAACTCCAGAAAATTACATTGTATAAAATATATACATTTATTTGCATTTTGCAGAGAGAAATGAGTATTTGATTGCCTTAAGAGTTCTGGCTCCTACAGACTAGTTAGATGCTCCTAATCAACTCATTACCTTCATTAAAGACAGCTGTCTTAAATTTTCACCTGTATAAAAGACACCTGTTCACAGACTCCAATAATTAGTCAGACTCCAACCTCTCCAAAATAGACAAAATGAAAGAGCTTTCTAAGGATGTCCGGGACAATATCATAGATCTGCACAAGGCTGGAATGGGCTACAAAACTTTAAGACAAGGAGATAACTGTTCAGATTTGAGTTTATTGTCACATATACATTATAGCAGGTACAATATACAGCAAAATTAACCGTCGACCTGTCCGAACATACAATAAAACAAGGTAGGTGGGGTAGGGTGCTCACACAGACCTGTTTGTGCCATTGTAAGAAATTAGAAGAAATACAAAATGACTGTCAATCGACCTCCATATGGGGCTCCATGCAAAATCTCACCTTGTGGGATATCCTTGATCATGAGGAAGGATGATCAGGACATGGGGGAAATTTGTTAATGATCTTAAGGAAGCTATGACCACAGCCACCAAGAAAACCATTGGTAGCACATTATGCCGTAATGAATTAAAATTTTGTAGTTCCCGCAAGGTAGGGTCAGATGAGACAAAAATTGAGCTCTTTGGCATTAACTCAACTTGCCATGTTTGGAATGAGAAATGCTGACTATGACCTAAAGAACACCGTCCCCACTGTCAAGCATGGAGGTGGAAACATATGTCTTGGGAGTACAGGACTACTTCACTGCATCAATGGGAGAATGTATAGAGCCATGTACTATCAAATTCTGAGTGACAACCTCCTTCCCACCACCAGGACATTAAAATGGGTCTTGGCTGGGTTTTTTTTTAGAAAGCACGACAATGACAAAAAACGTACAGCCAAGGTTACAAAGGAGTGGTTCAAAAAGAAGCACATTATGGTAATGTAGCGGCCTAGCCAGCCTCCAGATTTTAATCCCATAGAAAATTTATGGGGAGAGCTGCAGGTCCGAGTTGCCAAGCGACAGACTCAAAACCGTAATGATTTAGAGATGATTTAAAGAGGAATTAACCAAAATTCCTCCTGACATATGCGCAAACCTCATCATCAGCTACAAACAATGTCTGATTGCTGTGCTTGCCAACAAGGGTTTTGCCACCAAGTATTAAGTCTTGATTGCTAGAGGGATCTGCTAAATGCAAATAAATTTCTATATTTTATACAATGTAATTTTCTGGATTTTCTTTTAGATATTCTATCTTGCACTACTAAAATAAATTTACCCTTAAAATGTGATAGACATTCAAATCAGCAAGGGATCAAATAATTATTTCCTTCACTGATGATGATTTACCATTTTTTTAATGTGTGTTATGCAATGAAGCAATTAACATGTACAGTTTAAAATCAGGGTGCTAAAATTGAGGCATACAGCTTTCAGTTGGCTTCATATATGAACAGTTGTGAGTTCTGTCCCATCTCTCTCAATCTTACACTCTTTAGAAAGATTCTTCAAACCATGTTCACACAAAAGAAAGTAACTCCATTTTAGTTCAGTGGTTTGTGCAGTTGGCAAATAACTAAATATAATCTGCCTTTGAAATATAAAGCACCCCCCACTGTAACTGATTTGCCCAACATTGTTTAGAGCAAAGCCCAAACGGTTTAGAAAATGTGTGATATAAATAATAGATACTTTTTTGTGGCATCATATTGTGTATACACCTTTCAGAATGAAGATGGCAGTGCAGAAGAACTCAGCAGTGGCTCCGGATCAAATAGTGTTTGTTTTTATTTGTTGCAGTGTCTTGTATATTTGCAATCTGTTATGTCCTCTGCAATATTGTATTGAACCAAGGTCCTCTAGGAATGAAAATGCATTTGACTGCATACATGTATACCTGTTAGTGTGATAAAAAAAGACTTTTTGAATCTTGAATTATACTGGCAGCCCTAATATGACATGCAAAATGTGAATTTTGAAAAAGGGTCACTTTATATTGCAACTTCCTATCATATCAGACTACCAAAAACTGGTTTATGATTAGTACTTTAAACCTGTTTTATATAAGGTGTAGCCTGATTTGTCTGCTACGTACAGCGCACATTTAAAAACCCAGTTATGTACGCACTGATGACTTTGCCCTAGGGAAAGACATTCTGCTCTCTACTGCTTGGTAATTGCTAGTAATTAATCTCTTTACAGTGACACCAAATTGATTGCATAGTTTTGGCCACTTGCTGAGTCGGTTTGATAGCTAACTCAGTTTTTTTTCTGATCTGTTTTTTTTTATTTAGTGAAGATGATTGATTTCAGCTTTTGAGTGAGTATATATTGGCAAGGTGTTCTTTAACACTGAAAATATACATTTTTAAACCTGGATACTGGATATTTACGTATACACTGCTCACAAAAAATAGGGGATATTTCATTATGGGATATGTCATTTTTGAAATATCCTTTCATTTCTGTGAGCAGTATGTTTTGTAGTGGGTGTGGTATACCTTATACAGAATACCCAAAACAGAAAGATGATTTTGTAAATGAGAAGCTCACAGCATTACACACAGTGTCTGCAATTGATATAATTTCACTCTTTTTAATTTCAGTCTTATACACTGTTATTAATTTAACTTTATTAGAAACATGCATACATCTATGCAGTCAGCCACCAACCAAATGTGTGGCAGCAATGCAGTGGATGAAATCATGCAGATATCATCAGCAGCTTTAGGTAATGCTCACTTCAACCATCAGAATGGAGAAAAATATAACCTCAATGATATTGACCATGGTATTATTGACTCTGACCCTAGTCTCTATGGCCTACTCAGAATGGTGCAATCAATCAATCAATCCATCAAAAACATCCAGTGAGGAGCAGTTGAGTGTGGATGGAAATGCTTCAATGATGATAGAGGTTAATGGAGAGAACAGACTGCTTTCAGCTGTCAGAAAGGCTGTAGTAAACTTTTGGGAAAAGCATCTCAAAATCCACAACACATTGATACTTGAGACATATGGACAACAATATCAGAAATATTCCACTTCTGTCAGCCAAGAGCATAGAGCATTAGTAGATGAATCAATTAAATTATCTACTAATGGCTACTTTGGGGAATTTGCAGCAAAAAAGGCAATGGAAAATCTGACTCTCAATACTGTCTCATTCTGTTATCAACAAGTTAATTCATCAAGTTTGCCCTCTTAAAATCTAGTTACCGAGACCTAGCTGCACAGTTAACTCCAAACACATTTGAGATAAATTCACATGCCAACTGTAATCAAATGAAATGCCAATTGTAAGTCAGTTTGTAGTCCAATATCACTACCAAGCTCACAATCACATTCCAAAACCTAGTGTGGTTAAAAAAATTTAAAAGTGTGAATTTTTTGGGGTGTTTTTGCCCAATACCATGACAGACCCTGGCTTTTTTAACAATGCTAGTATCTGTCTTTTCTCTGTAAATGTACACGGCATTTTCCCCCCCAAAAATCTGACCACGTTTCCACTTCATCAGACTAAGCTCATTTTTAAATTATAATAATTTCCCAGTGTACTTGTTGACAAACTGGATGCCGACCTCTGTTCCTCTTATGTGGTTACAGCTTTTGTACCAAATCATGATTACAATTACCGGTTGTCATCAGCTGTTTGAAACCTCATTACTAGCCATAAATTGCCCTCACCCCAACTATTATGGAAGATGTTACATTCCTGAAATGTAGGCTGTTTAACAAATTAAATGTAGTTGACCAGAGAAAAAACATATACAATACTGGAGTATTATAATACTGTCCCAAATTTGTCTGATTTGTATTTTCAAATCAAAAGACAGTTAGTCTCAAAGCAGAAAAAAAGATTTGTCTGTCTATATGCATACAAGCATATGTATCTTTATTCAAACATTGATTTTCAATATGCTACCACAGAGTTTCTCAATTGCCTACCAGTGTGCCACCAATCCCAGTCTTGACAACTATGTACTCCAGTTTTCAGCATCCAGCTTCACTCTGACATTACTCATGTCCTTGTTCTGTTTTACCCACTTATGGATCATGCTCTGGATTTTAAAGTCTTTACTGTTTTGGCACTGCTTCTGCTCAGTCCTTTTGAATTTGCTTAAATTGTATAATAAAGCATCTCTGAATCAGCTGTCTGCATTCACCTTCTGTCTTAGCCAAATTATGACATGTGAGCCGATAAAAAAGGATGCCAGTTATTGGCTATCAAAACATGAGTTTATAAATTATGACATATTGACTTGAGCCATGATCTTTCTCTAAATGCTCACACAAATTAGAGGACATTTCATTAGGTGATATTTCATTTTGAATTTAATATTCTTTTTATTGTTTGTACTTATTTTGTGAGCAGTTTATTACATATGCTACAATTGTATGCATGTATTTATCTATTAGCACAGATTCAGATTATTAGCATTTATCAGTCATCACCATGTCATTATTTTGGAAAACTGATAAATAAATTGATTATATAGGAATTTAATAACACATGACATGGAATTAATGCTGGGAGTTGTGTTGTATGTGAGGAGTAGGATGAAGTGTATATTTGACAAGTTTTCCATATATATCATTTGTTATATTCCACCTTCCTACACACACACACAAGTAATTAAAGGATGTGACAAAAAGCATCATGCAGTACAGGATAACTGTGTTGTAGCAGAACACCAGTGTATAATAATGAAGCAGCATCTATTTTTTAGATTCTGCTTGCAATGTGTGCATTATGACTACATTTCATCATGTATAGTGCATATTTGCTAACTACAGCCCCAATTCCAAAGAAGTTGGGATGTTGTGTAAAACAGACAGAATACTATCATTTGATGCCTGCAACATGTTCCAAAAGAGTTGGCAACAAAAGACTGATAAAGTTGAGGAATGCTCAAAAGCACCTGTTTGAATCATTCCACATGTGAATGTTATGATTGGGCATAAAGGGAGCATCCCCCAAAGGCTTAGTCGTTTACAAGCAAAGATGGAGAGAGGTTTACCACTTTGTGAACAACTGCATGAGCAAGTCCAGTCGTTTAAGAACAACGTTTCAAATTGTGCAGTTGCAAGGAATTTAAGGATTTCATCATCTACAGTCCATAATATCATCAAAAGATTCAGATAATCTAGAGAAATCTTCAAGTAAGCAGCAAGGCCGAAAACCAACACTGATGTCTGTGACCTTCGATCCCTCAGGCGGCACTACATTAGAAACTGTAATAAAGTAATTCTGTAATGGATACTATCACATAAGCTCTTCAAAAAACCATTGTCAGGGAACACAGATCATTACTCTATCTACAAGTGCAATTTATAACTGAAAATTACACCATGCAAAGCGAAAGTCAAAAAAGTGGAAAAGTTCCCTATGGTCTGACGAGACCACATTTCAAATTATTTTGGAAATCATGGAAGTTGTGTCATCTGGGCCAAAGAGGAAAAGGACTGTCCAGATTGTTATCAGTGCAAAGTTCAAAAACCAACATATCTGTTGGCCTGGGTACCTTGCACATCTATAAAGGCAGCATTAATGCTAAAAGGTACATATAGGTTTTGGAGCAACATGTGCTACCATCAAAGCACTGTCTTTTTCAGGGATGTCCTTGCTTTTTTAGCAAGACAATGCCAAGCCACATTCTGCATGTGTTACAACAGTGTGGTTTTGTAGTAATGTGATGTAACACAGTGGTAAACATGCCCCTGTTCCCACCTTTTTGGAATGAGATGCAGATATCAAATTCTAAATTAGTGAATATTTGCAAAAAACAAGTTTATCTGTGTGAACATTAAATATCTTGCCTTTGTAGTGTTTTGAATTGAATATGGGTTAAAAAGGGTTTATGGATCATAATATTCTTTATGCTTTTATTTATTCTAAATAAATGTATTTAATCATTGTGATGGCATATTTTCTAATTGAAAATGGCACTTTTTCTATATGTGTTGATATAAGGTAACAAAAGCACATGCAATGAATCAAGGAACAATTTTAATTTATATAAAATAATAATAATTTGTTTAAAAATAGCTTAATTTAATTCAATTTTTATATAGCGCTTTTTACAACGTAACATTGTCTCAAAGCAGCTTTACAGTAATACATTATCTTAAAAGGCCAATCC
>JAUZST010015387.1:0-10232 GCA_034779995.1 Parotocinclus haroldoi | reverse complement strand
CGCATGTCTTTGGACTGTGGGAGGAAACCGGAGTACCCGGAGTAAACCCACGCAGACACGGGGAGGACATACAGACTTCACACAGAAAGGACCCAGGCCGCCCCGCCCTGGGATTGAACCCGGGACCTTCTTGCTTTGAGGCAGCGGTGCCACCAGTTTGACAAACGTACAACACAAATTCACATGTGCTTTGTGTAACCTAAAGAAGAGGCACTGGGAGGAACTGGGTGCCTCCAACAGAAACCTTCTTTACTCCTAAATACAAGAGAAAAGAAACAAGAAATGTATGCACCCTTATCTTAAACAGTTCATATGCATAAAATAGAGCAGCCTCATCTGAAGGGGGTTACACCTCCCTGGGAAGGTCACTGGTGGCACCGAATGATACTGCTGATCACTGATAGGCTGCTGATGCCTTATAACGGAGGCAATAATGCAACAGCTGTCACTCGACGGCTTTACAGACATATACAAACAAAAGCAAATTTGCCTTGCGTTATCAACGTAACGCCTGCCCTCTTGTACACCGGCTCTCGTTTTGGTGGCTGCCGAGGCCACCCGGGTGAAAAGAACATATCTAAGGGTCTGGGATCTTTTGAGAATAGCACAAGCCCTCCTGTGCCTGAGATTTAGTGCAGCAGAGATCTGTGACAACCAGTGGCAGATTTCTGTGGCTTTCGAAGAAACACAGCAGCCATCAGATTCATGGAAATTGCCCAGTCATGTGTTTTCCACAAGTGCTGGTATGCACCCGTGCTGCAGTGCTTGAAGGCAACAGTTTTGGTCCCGGAGGCACATCATTTAGAAAAACTCCAAAATGACAGCTTTGGTTAATAAGTGTGTGAAAGGTAGGGGGAAAAAGACCCTGGGGCACATGATAACTTGGGCAGTAATGACAGATCCGTTTACAAGACGTCACTGAATCTAAGGCACTTTAAATGAAAGGCATTTGCAAAGCTCTTACCTCTGTATAACGGTGCGCAAAAGTCAGTGACCACTCGGTCATTTTTAAAGCCTGCAGGACAAACAAAAATGAATGCTTAACAGAAGCCAACACATCTCTTATTTAGAGTGATTGACTGACTTTAAAGCAATCTTACCAGATACAGCTCAAGTAATTGTAATGTAAGCGATCAGGCCTGGCCCGAGGCGAAGAGTCAGAGTCAGGCCTGGCCCGAGGCGAAGAGTCAGAGTCAGGCCTGGCCCGAGGCGAAGAGTCAGAGTCAGACCTGACCCGAGGCGAAGAGTCAGAGTCACGGAGTGGGCACAGACTGGGCCAGGACCCCATGTGGATTAAGCAGAAGATAATGAATGAATGAATTAATTTGTCAAGTTTGTCAAACACAAGGGCCTATATAAAGCCGTAATTCCAGCTCACTAGCTTCAAGATCCTCTCTCAAGCAATCCTGGATCCTTGATATGATACTGTTCTTTTTTTGTAATCAAGTTTTGTTATACACAAGTAAGACGCCGTCAGCGAAGTTTTCTTCATCGTCTACACAGCATCCTTTTAGAATATACATCACCAGCTTTCCCTCTCTTTCTCCCTCTCTCTCTCTCTCACACACACACACACACACACACACACACACACACACACACACACACACACAGCCGAGTCCTTAAGCAAGACCCTTAACCCAGCATTGCTTCAATTGTAAGACTATAAATTGTAAGTCGCTCTGGATAAGGGCATCTGCTAAATGCTGTAAATGTACATAATTAGCAAGCGTTGATCAAAACGTAGTCTCAGGGTTGCGAGTGACCAATAGTTAGATGCTGTTCACGAGTGTATTTAAAACTTATCCGGGCTAAGAAATCACATGGATTACCTTACATCCCTAAATCCTAAAATGCTGAGAAAGGAAATGGTTAATGTTCTGCTTCATATTGTTCATTTGCATTGTTTTATTTTGTACATTGTTTATTACTGCTTTCTAACAGATTTGGCCATAATGTACTCGGAGGTCCCTTTGACTGACCTGACCTGAGACAGGGGGAGTGTGAGATCATTTAGGTCCATGTTGCATTATGGGGGCCAAATACAAATATTTCAGATCTTGCATTTTTCCATGAGAACAATTCCTTTTTTACATAAATCGTTTTTATAGCAAGAAACACAAATAATTGCTTGGAGACATGGGCGAGAGTCCAAACGAGTTTAGGCTTACTAAGGTTGTGTGTGTGTGTGTGTGTCTGGGGGGGGGGTATTCTTGGTCATTATTAGAATTTACTACATTTACAGTATTTACTATTATTAATCTAAATACTTATATTATATAATAAATACTATTATTGTTATATTATTATAAATACAATGCTATTTTTACATTTACAAATTATGTCTGCTTTTAAAAACAATTGGTCTACTTTACTTTAAAAGAAATGGAAGATGAATCAAAAACAACATTACATGTAAGCAGTTACATGTTACAGTGATTAGAAATGAAAACAAAAACTTCACACATACGGTACCTACAAATAGAAAAAGGCAGAGAAACTAATCATTATGCAGTGCTCTCAACTATTTTGCATACAAAATAAAGAACATGATGTCGTGTTTTCGGACCTCGAACAATACTACAAATTAATAATACAAGGCAAACAAGCTTATATTTCATACGAGAGAGAGAGGGAGGGAGAAAGAGAGAGAGAGAGAGAGAGAGAGGGAGAGAGAGAGAGAGAGACCAACCAGCCACTTTATTAGGTACACCTTGCAGGTGCCTGACAACCTCAGAGATCCATATAGATCCATCTTGACATGGTAGTTTTCCTCTGGTCTTTGCCATCGACTGGGCATTTTTGCCCCGATAACTGCCCTCCCTGGAGATTTCCTCTTTCTCAGACCGTCCTCTGTAAAGATGGCTGTGTGTTAAATTCCCTGCAGATCAGTATTTTCTTAACAATAAAAAAAATAAATAAATTAAAAAAAAAAGGATTTTCCTGCCCGTCTAGCACCAACAAACATGTCATATTTAAGGTCACTTAAATCAGCCTTTTGACCCATTCTGAGGCTCAGCTTGCATTTCTTGGACATGTCTACGTGCCTAAAGGCATCGGGTTGCCGCCACACGACTGGCTGGTTAGATACGCAGTAACGGGCACTTAAACAGGTGTCTCTAATGAACTGCTAAACACAGCACACCGATTAAATTGTACCTTTCATGGACTGATTTCTCCCTTCAGGTCTGTTCGGGACCATTTTATTGCTCATTAATACAGATTACACATAGTTGAAAATGCAGCTTCAAAGGCCAAGTGTGATTTCAGGTGTTAGAATCAGTGATTTCTGAATTCTTCATATATTTCATGTAGTATGATAATAATAATAATAAGTTTTAGGCAGAGAGCTCAGTGTTTGACCATCTTATCAGTCTGCCGTCCCTCAGTACGTGTTTACATGGGACGTGTTCACTATCACTCTCGAAACCTCTAAAGGTGAAAGTCAAAAAAAAAAAAAAAAAAAAAAATCGCATTGCCAAACAGAACAAATAGCATCAGCTGTTGGGGAAACCCGACACTCGACTTGTTTGACCAGACTAGACGTTATAATCGAATGTGAACACCGGGACCATGTTGAAAAATGTAAGTAGTAGAAAATAGAAAAACAGATTGAGAGTACTGAATAAAACAAGGGCAGCACTCGTCCATAAAGTGATATCTGTTCAAATCAGTAGGGACAGTGGTTTCCCTGTTTAAGGAACTTGACCGGTGACCACAGAGTCCCGGGTCCACTGCCAGTGCTGTGCCATTGATCAAGGCCATAAACCTGCCGTTGTTTGGATTGTACCACGCAGGACTGTATCAGTAGCTCCTGATAAGAGCAAATACCTGAGATAAAAAGTGGACATTGATTTTTTGGACTTGAGGACGCAGTGCCTGTGTGCTGTGTTGTTTTTTTCCGCTCGGCTGTAACGCTGTCAGTGAAGTACGCAGCAGCCCGTTGTGTTCATCGCTTAAAGATCAAATGTGGACGAGTTACGATTTAGACTGCTAATTGATTTGGCCGCCTCCGTCTCGGCCTCGGCCCTTCGTCCCTTCTTACATGGAAACAGCGAGACTCATTTGTTTCCATCCAGGCCTTTGCCTCAGCGATTCAGATTGCGGCCCGTTTCAGGAAGAGACCGGGCTGATCCAATAATATGGCCGCCCTGCTCTTTTGGCCAATTACGCGTCGTGGTCGGCTCCTTTATCTTTTCGATTAACGTCAGGCTAATTCGCTTTGAGCGAACGCTGCGCCCCAGACAGAAAAATGTACGCAAACCAGGCACAGGAAGGAAATCGGGCCCGGAGATAAGAATTGTTTTGAATCGTCCTACTGATCGAGTTAGGACAGCGAGGTTTCAATCACCCCTGACGCAAACGAAAGGCCTGGGAAAAAAATAAGCATATGATGATGTGGTATATCACGCATGTAGCCAAAAGTTTGTGGACGCGCAGAAATGACGTCCGAATAGCAGTGGATGTTAAGAGCGGAGATTAAAGGCTTCGGTTCAGTCTGAGAAGGCATTTCGGTCCGTGAAATGATTCAAGTGGTTTCGTTTTCAGTTAACATGTGCAAATTGCGTGTCATTTAGCAGACGCCCTTATCCAGAGCGACAAGCCCTCAGGGGTTTGAACCCTGGACTTCCTGATCCACAGTACAGTGTCTTTACCCACTAGACCACCACAGTCCACGCCACATTTTGACTCGTCCATAAAACGATTCAAAAGTGGCCTGATCACAGTCTTCCCACTAACGATTTCAGCGTCCACCTCGGTACCGATTTGTCATGATCCCATGGCCCAAAGGGTCCTCACAGACTCTTCATGTCTTAATGGAATTCCTAAAGGCAAGCAAAACCTGTGATCACCGTCTTAACAGTTTGTAATAATATAAGCTGTATCCCTGAGGGAAGGAGGTCCAAACAAAGACTGGATCACAGCTTCCAACTTGGAAACCCACTACATCCTTAAAGCCGAAGATCTCCTTAACCTACACCAACATGGCCAGGAGGCAGAACAGCAGTAACCCTAGAGCCGTCGTATTTCAACAGCGCCACGCGTCCTGTGTAACCGAACGTCCCTGTAACACGACGCCCTGGACTAAGGTACGATTTCACTTCATATCCATGCCCTAGTGCAGTTCGGGTTGTGCTGCTACGAGTGGATCAGGCACAGCAGGGTTGCCAGAGTTTTTAAATCCCCGGGCCCACTCTGTTACTCACACCAGCCCGATTACTCCGGCTTGCAGATGTAAAGTCAGAGACAGTAGATGATCTGATGCCGCACAGCTTGTTAGTCACCCTCTAATCCTTCATCAGCGCTCACGTGACCCCGGCCTACAGAATGCTGGCGGTTAGACATTTTTGGTCAGTGGACCATTTTCAGTTCAGCAGCGACATTGAGGTGTTTAAGCACTCCACCAGCACTGCTGTGCCCGATCCATGGCACACAACAGTTGGGATTTTCAGATTATTTGAATGTCGTAAAGTATTTAAACTAGGGCTGGCTCGATACCATTTCTTCCACGCCCAATACCGATACCGCAAACTTAAATATCTGCCGATACCGATATCAGACCTTCTAGAAACGCACGTGATGCTATTTTATTTTTCTCATCCTTGATCTTAAAATAACGGACATCACGACCACGCTGCTAGCTAACGCTTTTAACTCGAGTTCCAGCTGTTGCTCACGTGACACTGTTTACGGCCCGCCGTCCAAATTGTCTTAAGCGTAAACGTGACGTGATAAAGATAGAAGATAAAGAAGATCGGATCGGTACAGCCCTAATTTAAACAATGTGTCAATATAATTAATACCGAAGGACGCACACCAGCTGGCATTTTCAGGTTACATGACCTTTCGAATGTCCTGACTTATTTGAACACGCTCAAATAAATAATGTGTCAGTGTAATTAATGTGTAATGTAACGTCAGGGTTAAGTAACATACCTAATAAGAGCATACACATTCAAATAATTGCACCCCGCATGCATTTAGGGTTTTTTTTGGGGGGGGGTTACAAACATTCAAGACACTTGGATGGTTCAAGCGAACATGGTCCACGGATGGTCCAGTGTATTTGATATTGTGACCCACACAAGGTTTTTATTGACCACGCAGTGAGGTCGCGCGCACACGCACGAACACGAACACACGAACACACACACACACACACACACATATATACTCGCACGCGCTCTGGAGGCTGGAAGATGTGAGGCTTGACACAGTTTCCTTCCCAACCGTGAGCAGGCTTCCAGTCAGCAATCGGGTCGGGCGGACGAGCCGAGAACCGGAGGTAAGTCAAAGAAAAGCGAGTTAATCTCATTTCGGATCTTTGCTGTGGCTGAAACTGAGCGCTGGTTTGAGCAAACTTGCGCGAAAACAGTTTCTTGAACACGATGCCGCAGAGGCTCTCGTGAGTTAGTAGGGTATTTTTTTTTTACTTATCCCCCCCCGTAACATCTTAAAGTCGTACTAAACTAAGTTCAGTCTAAATGACGTAAACACTTTTAACGAGCAACTCGTCCCCAAATCCGCTGCCAGTCACACTTGCTTGGTTTCGTCCATAAATCACGTTTTTTTTTTTGTTTTTTTTTTTTTTAAAGGGGAGTTTTAGTCGCGCGGCGCAAACATGGACGCTCTTCGGCGCCGTTCGATGGACGTCGTGCGCGTGGGGGCTCGCGGAGAAAGTTTAAAACGCCGAGTTCAACTGTGCAAACGAAATGAAGAAAACATAAGCGTGGTTTGTCGAACTTTATGGGCGCGGATCGCTAAGCCTGGTGTTGTTAAATAAAAGCGGTAGGCTGTACCGAAAAGTATCTTAAAGCGTCCCGTTTGGTTGCTGAGCAAAATAAAGGGATTTAACTTGTTAAATCTGATTTAAAACAAACAAACAAACATGCAAATACAGCAGCCCCCTGTCCCGTGTGCTTATTTAAGGGAAGAAAAAGAATAGCCTATAATAAGAAACGTTCTGTAGGCCTAATGTATATTTATAACAGCCCCCACTAACCTACGATCCCGCCCCCCCCCCCTTTAGAGATGGGCGGTACCTCGACGTTACTTTCCGATCCAATCCAAGCGCTATTATCGCGATACCCATACAGATGCTTAGCTAAGCGGATACGAAAGTGAATGGTTGAACGATACGGCTGGTGCTTTAGGTTCAAATTATTATACCAACCCGATATAAAACACTCGGGTTAATGAAAATCGTCCTAGGTCTGGGACGCTCACTCTGGCAGTTGGACTGTCCGTCTGTCCACATATCTCCGTCTCTCCCCAGAGCACCTCTTGGGTCGCTTCACATGTTTTCCTGATTTTCAGACCACAGTCTTTTGTCGTTTGTTGCCATTTGCCCGATTACTGTCGCATGCGCTAAGAGAGCTTCAAACCATACTTGTTTTGATTTCTGCTGTAGGAGAGTTACATCACCCCGTCGCCTCCTTCTACTTCACTCCGCGTGACCGAGCTGGGTTTTCGTTGTGCTTGTCGGTGGTCGAGGGAGATTTTAACATCGTGTCTGTCACGAAATAACCCTTGTGTCTAAAGGTGATGATAAATAAGCGAACGAACGAACTAAAGAAGCCGCGGTGTTGTGCGATTTGTTGACTAAACTAGTACAGAATTTTTTATTATTTGTTGTGGAGGTGCTGTTAACCTTGTCACTGCACCGCATGTGTCACATGGGTTCCTTTTTTTTTAAATACTGCAATATTCTTCGTATTCATTTCCTTAAAGCGTACTTCAGCTTAGTTGTGGGCTGTGTCACAGAACGTGTAAGAACTTCAGACCTTACAGACTCGTGTCACGAAAATTGCATAATGTTCACATCATTGGAGGTGGGGGGTTGTGTGTGTGTTTGTGTGTGTGTGTGTGTGTGTGTGTGTGTGTGTGTGTGTGTGTGTGTGTTGGTTAATGAACTTGCTTTAATGTGCATGAACAAAAACAAATTCAGAGCACCATGGAGAAAGGTACTACAAATTTTCTTCAACATGCCCTTGGGTGGGTGGGTGTGTGTGTGTGTGTGTGTGTGTGTGTGTGTGTGTGTGTGTGTGTGTGTGTGTGTGTGTGTGTGAGCTATCAGTTGGCTCCTTAGGTTTTAGCTTTGTCTTGTGCCCCGTGTTGCCAGCTAGGCACCGGCTTTCCCATAAGAAGGTAGATGAATGAGTGACAGGAATGGAAAAAAAAAAGTTTTGGAGCAAGGACAGTTTTCCAAAAACACATTCGCCACTTGGTAAGTGGTAATAACAAAAAAAACCCCATATAAGCCAATTAAAACTTGTTTACTTATGGTTTTTATATATTTATGTCTTATTTTTGGCTGGACTGTTGCACCCACATGTGTGGTTGCCTGTGCCATCTGGCATTCGACCTGTTCTTTGGAGTGCCTCCTTTTAAGGTGGGTAAGAGCTTTGCTGCGTCCTCGCCCCGACGTGCCCTTGTGTATTTGGGGCTTTAAAAAAAACCGTTTGCGGTACGTCTCTCTTCCACTGCGTGCGGCCAAACAAGCGAGGACGGTAGCTGTCCTAAGGAGCCGTCCACGCTGGACTTTAATTGTGCGTCTGTCAAGGTAATTGCGAGCTGGGTTGCCATTTCAGCACTTTCAGTGCATGTAATGATATATATTACTTGCCTTGATATATGCTGCTTGGACGGCCAAGCAAGCGTCGCTGTACGATCTGGAGCATGCTGAAAACCGGCGCAACTTTCCAGCAGAGCTTCCCCCAAACAGGCAGAGCAGCTCTCAGGAGACGCAGCTGCTTTAAATTTCCCTACGAGTCCGACCTCACCGGGGGTGGGGGGTGGGTCGGATCTTAAAACGGGCTCTGGGCTCACGTTCGGTTGTGTTTGAAGGCAACCTGCCTTTTTCTTCCCCGCTTTTTTTAGGGAGCAACTGGGAATCTCGTACTGAGTTTTCTGCTGAGAAACTCGATGCCTGTGTGGGCCACTTCCTAACCCCCCCCCCACACACACACACACACACACACTCCCTGCTCTTATCTTTGCATACCATGCTTCGCTTAAAATTCAGCTCCGACATAGTGGGAGCAGTTTTTCCGCTCGGAAACAAAACCGTTCACCTTCAAGAAAGTAGTCGAAGGATTGGCTAATCTCCAAAACAGGGCTCTGGGTTGATTTTCTTCTTCTGGAGAACGTCAGGCTGTACGGCTTTCATGACCTGCGCCTGGAATGGACTTTGGGTTTTTTGGGTTTTTTTTGTTTTAACCAGTCAAATATGGACAGGCTTTTTGGCACCGTGTTATAGCTTTGTAAGTGGTTGTGAAGTAAGTAATTGTTTTCATTTCTAATTCCACACAAGGCGAGGCGTCTCTTAATGTTTGTTCATGCATAACAATAAAATGATGGGATCCTGAAGTGTACCGGTATTGACTGAATATCCAAGATAACAGTCTGGGTTGCCAAACATTTATATATTGAACATCAAATTTATGTAATTACTTAGACCGTTTTTGCTTCACCATTAGAAATCAGTATTATTTTATTTTAAACCCGACTTTTTCGGTGTCTTTTCAATTCCACTGGTTTAAAGCAGCAAGATAGGAAGTTGGAGACAGAACTAAATGGCGGCGCTTGTGTAATCACGGTAGGGAGTTTTACGCTTCAGTGTTCGTTGCGCGCAACCTAATTACCTGGCTTCCAAATTTTTACAGCGGCTCATAAATCACTCTCGTTTTTTTCATTTGCACGTCGTTTGCATTGCGTCCTTGTGAAAATACCCTTTATATTTACATTACAGTACCATGAAACGACTATATGACCACGGCAATGTCCGGCCAAGGTCCACTTCGGTCTACCATCTGTCTCACAGATCACCAGGTGGGCGCGTACCTGTGTGTTTGCTAGGTAATTAACTCGCAGGGATCGGCTAAGGTAACGATCATGATTTGTATAGCACATTCGATATAAGTAGGACTTCAGAGCGCTTTGCAAGACAGCAGAAAAGTCATGAGATGAAGCAGGAACAGAAAAGATACAGAGCCGCAGAAGTTCTGCCTTCTGCAGGTTCTGTTATACAGTCGAATCCGGTTAATGGGAGCAGCCGCTTATTCAGCCCGAATCCTTAAGTACCGAAACAAATCCTATTATATACGTTTAATTTTATTCGCTTATTTGGACCAAAATTCCATTTAAATCAGACCGAAGAACGTGAGAAGCGAATAAGAAAAAGAAGCCACAAGTCGCCACTTAGAGCGGATACAAAGCGGGTCAGCGAGATA
>JAUZST010015386.1:0-10232 GCA_034779995.1 Parotocinclus haroldoi | reverse complement strand
GGACTCTGGACCAGAAGGTCCAGGGTTCAAATCCCACCTCTGCCAAGCTGCCACAGTTGGGTCCTTGAGCAAAGGCCCTTAACCTGCAATTGCTTAAAAATGTAAGACTGTATTAATTGTAAGTCACTCTGGATAAGGGCGTCTGCTAAATGCTGGAAATGTAACAAAAGTAAACAACAGCTACCTTATAATTAACAACTCAATACTGGAAAAGTTTAAAAAAGTTACACACCGATGTGGATAAAGCTGGCATAAGTGGCTCTCACATTAATGATGGACAGCAAGCAACGGATGCATAATGTGCAGGTTTGTCTGATGGACGTGGTTTGTCTTTGACATGTTTTAGGAGAGAAGCCTTTTCGGTGCGACGAGTGTGGAATGAGATTCATTCAGAAATATCATATGGAGAGACACAAGAGGACACACAGCGGGGAGAAGCCCTATCAGTGCGATTACTGCCATCAGGTGATGATCCAAGGTTCCTCTTTCGGTCCGGTGATGCAGGATCTTTATAAAGCTGCTTTACTCCAGAGTGCCATTGCTTCTACCATTTAGCAGATTTCTGAGCGTCTGAGACTACCCTCGGACTGCAGGCCACATTGTGGCCCAAATCCGATCTTTTCATAAATCACATGTGATACAGATGTGCTGCTCTGCATCTCACATCATCAGTTCTGATTTTGCCACTTTCATACGAGGTATCGACGTGCGGTACGTATCCGATCTAAGGTAATATGACTCAGAGCAGCCAGATGGTAATCCCTATAAAACGTAGGAGTCATTGCTCAACAAAATAAGAAGGCACGTATTCTCCCGGGTTCAGTCCCAGGGTCTGCATGTCCTCCCCGTGTTTACTCTGGGTACTCCGGTTTCCTCCCACAGTCCAAAGACCTAATGTGTGTTAGGCTAATCGATGACTTAAAATTGGCATTGACACGTTATAAACGAAACGATATACATGTGTGTAAGGGAGGCACGGTGGCTCGCAGACAGAAGGAAAGAAGGTCCCGGGTTCAATCCCAGGGTGGAGCATCCTGCGTCCTTTCTGTGTGGAGTCTGCATGTCCTCCCCGTGTCTGCGTGGGTTTACTCTGGGTACTCCGGTTTCCTCCCACGGTCCAAAGACGTGTTAGGTTAATTGGTGTCACTAAACAGTGGCCCTTACTGTGTGACTGTGTGCGCGTGCGCTTTTGTGTGTGAGTGTGTGTGAGTGTGAGTGTGAGAGAGACGGTCAGTTTTGGGCCACTTTTGCGTGCTGTGTGACTGAAGCCTGTGGTGCTAAGGTGTACATGCATAATATAGACTTAAGGGGTCTCCTGTCCTCCATTTACGGGTGGGAAATATGACGATTTTATCGTATCGCGATAGTCATTTTCGTTTCGTATCGTATCGTAATTTTGTTACCGTGATAGATGACATCCTTTTCTGAGCAGATTTGGGTGTTATATGAATATATGAGTGTTTCAATAGCACTGACTAATTGCATGTTTGATTATACCGAGTGTAATTAGTCCTGCTTAATTGGATGAAGTGTGAGATACTATTTGAATAGTAGTTCTTAAGAATCTGTCACTACTGTCGCTATACATTGTGATGAATATCATATATCGTGAAAATGCCCTTTTCATCATTTACTGTATCGCAAATTGTCCATCGTTGGCCACGTAGCAGGTCTTTAATTTTGCAATGTTCACCATGTGGTCTGCATCCGGTTTAAACATGATATATCCCTAATTTCGTCCACAGTACTTCTCAAGGACCGATCGAGTCTTGAAGCACAGGCGTATGTGCCATGAAAACAAGGAAAGAAAAGCCCATAACTCGGCTGCCAAAGACGCCCTTCTTCATAGCGCCGAAGCTGTGACGTTTTCCTTCCCGTCCAAGGAGAGCGCGCTACCTAAGAAAAAACGTCAGAAGGCCGCTGATAAAACCAGCACCTCCATTCCAAACTGTGCTGTAGGAGACAAAGCAGAGGAGAGTGTTCATGAGGAAAAGGAAGAGGACAGCCTTGTCAAAAACGAATGTCTTCCTCTTTACAGTGTGGCCGCCAAGGTCAAAGATGAGTATGTGGTAACAGAATATTCTGTCGAGATCCCAGATTCCTCTTCAGGAGCCAGGCATCTTACTGGGGAGGCGTCTTCTGAAGAGATGATCACCCCTCCGAAGCTGGTCCTTAAAAAGATCGGCAACAAGAAATGTGTGAAGCAGCCGTCCTTGGAACAGCCTCAAGCTCTGTCCCCCCTGTCGTCTTTCGAAGAGGGAAAAGTCACGAGATACACGTTCGAGATTGTAGATAACAAGGGCCTGCTGGATGTCGAGCCAAGTTCTGACTTAGAGACTGTCGACCCGCTCCAGGTCGGACCACCGAAGGCAACTGGGAGCAGCACAAATTACGACGATGCCATGCAGTTTCTTAAGAAGAAGCGCTACCTCCACCAAGCGACCATGGTCAATAATAGTCGGGATTACACTTTGAACGTGAATACCATCACTTCACAACCCTCAGTCACCGTGTCTCAGGCTACAGTGACGCCCGTCATAGACGAGACTGTCCCCGCCACGATCCTGTCCGAAACCCAGACCCTAAACGTGGAGATCAAGGCCACCCATGAGAAGAATGTGCTCCCGGACGAAGTCCTCCAGTCACTCCTGGATCACTACTCCACCAAGGCCAACGGCCAGCCAGAGATCAGCTTCAGTGCAGCGGACACAGAGGTGACGTCCAGCATCTCCATCAATTCCTCCGACGTGTCTGAGAGCATCCCTAGCGAGGCCCTCGGGACCAGTTCCCAAGCGCCCACTGCAGAGAAGGCCAGCCTTCTTCAGGAGTATTCAAAGTTTCTCCAGCAAGCTTTGGAGAGGACCAGTCAGAACGACAGCTACATGAACAGCCAGAGTCTGACCTTTGTGAGCGATGGCGCAAGTCTCGGCCCCTTGTTTTCTACAGACAAACAGTTTGGTTCACCAAGTCGGTTTAGATCGGGCATGAACTCTCCTCTGAGGCTGGACAAACCTCACTTTGGTCTTTTGGTCGATTCCCAGCACTCGTTCTCCTTTTCAGGAGATGAGACCAACCCGTCTTCGGTGTCGCCCACTGAGGACTTTCTGGAGCAGGTCTCATCTCCAAAGAAGACGGACTCTCAGGGCATCACACAGACATTTCAAATTGCCACATTTGATCAGAACTTCCGATCTCAGTTTCAGATGTCTCGCTCTGGGCTGTCGTCACAGTTTAGTGTTGCCAATGGACAGGTCAGCGTACGAAGTCACGGAGGAGCAGACTTCCCGGAATTCTCTCTCGTTAACGTTACTGAAACCAGAACTCAAATGACTTCGTCTCCAGATGCTACAAGCAGCCAAACGTTTGGCTAAAAAAAAAAAACAAAAGAAAGAAGCTATTTAAAATTTCATTCATTACTGAACAGCACTTTATACTCTGGCTCGTTGAGTTCTACGAATGTAATCGGCATCAGATGTTTATCCATGTGCAAACATTTGAAGTGACGTTTTTCGTTGTATTTGCCGGTTGTACTAATCATGCAGGGGTGAAAACCGTTTAAGCACGTCAGTTTCCTTTAGTTTCTACCTGTCGTTTTGTTTATACTCGTTTAAAAGGCACGTTCCTTTATGGTTTCTTTATTTCATCGTTTGTTTTTTTTTTGGTGTGTCTGCGAATCAAACTCTAATAGAGAATGTTCTTGCTTACAGGTACATGCAGATAAGCTCTTAATATTAGAAACGATCTAAATCCAGAATTTTATATAACGAAACCATATAATCTTCATGACGATATTTTTGCACATCACTTTGAAGAAAAGCTCTTAACGATGAAAACAGGTACCTCTGTGATGCATTGATGTATTTTTATCTGTTTTGATTGATACCTTTTTTTTTGCATAACAAAGAGTCCACCCATAAAATTGGAATCGTGACGGTTTGATTGATAGGATTCATACCGAATTGTCTAAGAGAGAATCATGGAAATCATTCTACAGAAGGCGTTTCTCACACAAACAGAATAATTAGTACAGATCGAATAAGGTTGCATTTATTTTAAGTGCATTTAATGAAAAAGTTTGGTTTGGAGAGAGACTTAACTGTTTACTTACAATATTGTTTTGCATGGAGTGCCTTTTCATGTTTTACCAGATTCCTCCCGGATTATTCCAAACATTCCTTTTCTTTTAGTTTAATGGTTAAACTGAGTCTGAAGTGACACGAGAAGGTTCTAGATTTTGTCGATAAACCACTATGTTTGCACGTTGAGCTTGTGGCTTGTAGTCCGTGGTCAGGTTATGCAGTCACACCTGAAGTAAAAGTGACCTCATGATATTAGTGAACCGGCACTTTCAGCTCTCAGTCGAAAGGGAAAAAGGAAAAAGGTTAACGAGCGGAGACGCCGCTGAACCGAGCTTAGGAAACCAAGTCTTGGACTCGGTGCACAAAAGCCACGTTTTAACCCTGTATTTCTTGGTCAGGGTCAAAGGAGCTCTGGAACCTAAGCCTGGATGAAACGGTGAACCCGGGTCACCGCAGTGGAGGACTAGCATATTAGACCCCTGCTCCAACCAAGTGCCATTATCAGAGAATGTAAGTTAAAAAATGCGAGAGGTGAGAGGAAATACGTTGCCAGTGCAGGGCTGGGCCGGATGCGAGAGCGTGAGAAAGAATCCCAAGCCCTCAGTACTAAAGTGGTGAGTGTCAAAATCTAACAACTGTAAAAATGGGTTGCCAGTCCATCACAGGGTTGCCAAGAGTAATAATTATACCGATAACAAAAAGAAAATGGGGGTTAAAAATGATTGGTTTCCTTCGCTCTCTTGTACCGGTCAGTGCAGACGTGTTCAATTGAATCCATTTCGTGATCTCTAAAGACGTTAAACTCGCTGCTCACGTGAGCTAACCGTACTATGTTTTAGAATCTGTCACTAAACATCGCTTTCAGCTCAGCGGCTTCAAAATGTCAATTTCGGCTAAGAATTTTAGTTTCTTTTTTTTACATCGTTGCATTTATTCAGTCATTTCACAAGATGAGAGACTGTAAAAGTCATTCTGTGTGTTTGGTATTCAGAAAGCCCAGTCACAAATGAATGAGTTTTTAGCATTGATTGATATACAAACCTAACCTTGCATCGCCTTGGAAAATAAATTCTAATCGACATTCCTGTTTTGTTTCGTTTAAATAAAAAATGGTGCATGAATTTGAGTTTTGGTACATTTATATGATCTAAATGTAAATCTGATGTAAATGTTTAATTGTTTTTTTTTTTTTTTTTTAATCCTGTCAGCTAAATGTCTTCTTTCCTTCCAGTTCAAATTATTAGCCAGGTCTGTAAGAATTTGCTTATCCAGGATTATTTGAAGCTTAGAGCAGTGTCACCCCAAACTGCAGACCACATTGGGAGTCTTAATCTTAATCTTATTTGGAATCTATTTGGAATTTGTAATGTCTAATTCGCACTCAAGGACAGACCTTCGTCACGAATTGCTGTTACTCCTCATGACTCGTTGTACACATTCCTTCGTTTGGGTGTCAGTAGATCGGGTGAATCGGGTGTTTATTGTAGATAAGTTGAGCATTTGATCTGCTCTGTGCGCGCTAAGAAAGGATTGGGCCAGACGCAGATATTTGGAATGTTTGTGGATTTTTTTTCTTTGAATGCACGCTGCATAATCCTGTTGGTTTTGGCGTCGCTGAGCGGCTCACGTTACTGTCGATTCGTCAGGACTGGTTTGTTCTTTGTCCCTTTGAAGTTGTACCACCATAGGTAGCAGCCTTCGATGAAACGTTGGACGTTTTTGCAGGTTCTGATCAAATCCATTTCATTCTGTTCTTCTCATTTTGGTTGCTCTCCCGGAATTCACGGGGCAGAGATGAGCATGTAACTTGAAAGGGCAGACACCATCGGGGTCGAATTGCAACTTTACTGCTAAATTAGGTGTTTATTCCGTTTTCTCAGCTGTACAGCCATTATATTTATATTCAAATCAGCCAGGGTTGTAGGCAAAACATCATTTTCCATCGCATTGGACAACGGAAAAACACATGGTCAGAAACCATGTTCATTCCGACTTTATTTTGGCTTTGAGTGATGTTAATGGACCAAGGTTTTCCTTTTAGACTGGAATAACGAATGATTAAACAGTGCTGATTTCTGAATTTCTTTAATAATCTTGCAGATATTCAGTTTGATGAGTGATGCATGTCCACCGTTTTGTACTGTTTTTTTTCTGAGAGTGCATTTTATTTTAGCCAAACGGGTTCCATAGAACATCGTTCATTTTAAGATTATGTAAAGGGTGTAGAAAAAAGGTAAATGACATTGGATTGGATTTCTTTCTTTCTTTGTTGTGCACGTTCTTCCAAATACAACAGAAGCGTTCCGTGTCGTTGCTGACCATCCTTCTTTTTTTTATATACTGTATATATAGTTGTGTGCTTTATTGATGTTTGCTCTGACATTGTTGTAAACTCCTGTTCTGGATACCATATGGAAACAGGTTGTCCTTTTGTAAACAAACCACCAAATCATATTCGTCAGGTACAATTACTAAGGGTGCATTGATCCAATGTTTTACATTTGGGATCAAATATTAATACTGATATCAGAGATCAAGTCGACGGCTCTCTGCAAGCTGTGACTGAGATTTTAACAGACTTTGCACATGTTCATGGCATAAAATGTTCAGCCTGAGCCGGTATTGGCCATAATATTTTATATTGGACGTTTCATGCCCATACTGCACACAGTACTGTATTTTATGTTGAATCCTGGAATCACCTACCATATGACCCACCCTTTTGGCAGCCTTGGAACTTATTGATCTTTGTTATAAACGGTATATGCAACATTTATTGCTTCTGGCCCATAAAACGAACGAAGAACAAAGCCATGACAAACAGTGGAAGCAGAATGGGTTCCACTGAACACCCGAGTCGATTGCCACCTACTGATTTGTTCCTAAACCTAAAACTAAATCCATAAACAAATAGTGTGATGGAGAACTCACCTGGCTTACACAAAATCCTCTCGCCTATCTCCATCAGACACCCCGGAGATGAACTGGAATACCTCATTTGAGCCAGGGCTTATTGTCTAACATCTGCGTCCAACCTCACAGTCATGTTCCAAAATCTTCCAAAAGCCTTTTGAGAGGAATAAAGGTTTGTGTAGAGATGCCCAAACTGGACACAAAGTTATCACAGATAAGGGTCAGTCACTAAACCCCTGTATGATCATCTGCACCTCCATCCAACACACATGGCTGATTGTGACGACCAGACGGCACCTCTGAACTTACGCACCCAGTATCTTAATGTAAACAACTGATGAATACGACTTTTCCATTAATGAATACAGTGGACAAGTTAAGAATTACACAATACTTATGGATGTAATCGTTTAAACAGTGTCAGTTTGGCTTCTTCGCACCTATTGTTCACATTTTTATGGTTGGGCTCCAGAACCTCCAGAAACTGAAGGTAATCTAAGATGTTTCTTCATGCTTTGGGGCTTTCACTGTGGATCAGTTGATTGTGACAGATTGAGACAGAAACAGTTAAGGGACTGAATATTATAGCTTGGTCTGGGAAACCAGTTTAGAGAAGCATTAAGCTTTGGCTTTTAAGATCTTGCCATGTTTAGGGAACCCTAAGAAGGAGTTGGATCCTGTCCAGAGTACCTGCAACCAAAGAGGTACCCGTTCGGTCCCAAACCCTGCCCTGGGACCCTGACCAGGAAATACAGCAGAAAAAACAGGATGTTATGCCTTTTCATACTGCAATACACCACGTGTTGTTGTTTTATTTAAAACACGTTATTCATCATGTTAACACATTAAAGGCAGGTGTAGCTAATGGAACATGTAGTGCTAGTCTGTTTTTTTTTTTACAGCTAATAACGGCTACAATTCTCTCCCCAGGTGCTGAATATCTGTTGAACACACCTCGTCTCAAACATTTGTTTAATGACGTGCCTTTTCTGCACACGTAGCACTTAGATACTGAAGGCCTGTTACTCACACGGTGCCTTTAGACACGTTTCATCATCATTATTATTTATAGCGCTTCTAAGAAGCTAGTTTTAAGGGATTTGCTGTAATATTGTACATGCTAACCTCCACCGGACCCCGAATATACGAGGTAACGTATTAAAATAACAAACGTTTGTGTTATTGTTTTATTTACTTCTCAATTGTAGCTTTAACTTGCGAATTTTGTCAGAGAATAAAATCTCAAACGCTGGCAACACGACAAACACAGGCACCATTTTAACGTTCGGTTAAGGTAACTGGTCCGAGCAAACCTGCATACACACCTGTCTTATCCGCGAGCTCCAGGTAAGTCCCGCCGTGTCCGTGTTTTTAATCAAACTTTTAAGTGGATTTGCGAACATCTGAGAGTTTTACTCCACGTTTACTTCACCAAGCTTTCAATTAATCTTTACATGTCATCCTTTTTGCAAGGATTTGATGCGTTTCGTGTCACGTTTGCTTTTTTTTGGAGTAACTTGTGGAAGCCTACAGTGGATTTTCACGGATTCCACCAAAATGAGAAAGATTCGGGTCACGTTTAGCCTGCTTACGCTTCGAGGGGCTTGGATCCCCATTTTTACAAACGAGGATGTTTGTGTATGCACTGCTCACAAAACGAGCGGATATTACATTTGAAAATAATTTTTGTGAGCATTATAGTTCGTGTTTGGAGACGCTGAAAGTCTTGTTAGATTGTAAAGTTATTAAATCGTATTTGTTCTGAATCCTTGCCATTCATCTCCTTTCTAAAGGCTGTGGAGATCAAATGTTTTCTTGTTAATTAACAACTCAAATACTTAACTCTGAGAACGGTTCAGCTCTTACAAGGAATGGCACTGGTCATTTCCTGAAAAGGCTTTATTTTCCTCTCGACTTAAATGCTTTCCTTTAACAATTCTCCCATCATTTGGACATCAGTTATGCCTTTCTGTTTCTTCAGGACTCAAATCCTGGCACGAGGGGTGGCTGGCGAATGCATGAATGCACTATATACAAAATTGAACTTGAATGAAATGAAGCAATCTTTGTCTTTTCCTTTTTGTTTATAGGTAGCGGACAGAACCAACGTTTCATCATCATCATCATCATCATCATCCTAATCATCCTAGTGCGTTTTTCATGAGGACCATGGTGAATTGCTGAGGTCTTAAGCAGGAGGAAACATGAGCGCATGCGTTCAGGAGTTATTCCATGAAAATGCCCAGGTAACGCTTGTTCAAGTCCCTTTAAACCTTAGCATTGGATTAAACAGAATGTTGCAGTTTTAATATTTATTTTAGTCGAGGATTGGCAATCTTTTTGGTCCCTGCATTCCTGTGCAGGGTTCTCAGATGAACGTTCAGCCATGGTGGAAGGTGAAGCTGTTTGTATGGGAGCCTGTCCTTTTCGGGACCTGGGACGGCGTCTTCACCACGTGCATGATCAACATATTTGGAGTGGTGCTCTTTCTTCGCACTGGCTGGCTTGTAGTAAGTCATTTTTACTGAAGTAGTGAATGTATGGATTCTCCAGAGTACACACCCCGAAGCGGGCCGACCACAAGTCTAAACCGTCCTTGGTAATTTGGTATGGTTTGCTGTACCACACATTCCTGGTGACGTTTGAATTTTGTAGACAAAACATATCTCAAATTTCCCAAAGTAAAAAAAAAATGGACATTACGAAGGGCTAAGGGCTAAATATTACTAAATATAATCGGCCCGATTATATGGCAAAATCACTGGATCGAAGGTGAGATGGGGGGTAAAACTGTTTAATCCGATATCTTTCCTATTATCTATATGCTTTACTACAATTTGGACGACAAGCCGTGAACAAAGATGTGTCACGAAAGTGTAGAGGGATTTAAAAAAACTTGCCTCTATGGCACGTTGAACGTAAAACAACCCCCTAACACACACACACACACACACACACACACACACACACACACACACACACACACACACACACACACTCACACAAGCATAAGCAATTGATGTTTTCATTAATGTTGTTCCACCTTTCAGCCAGGATGGGGCGCTCTACGTCCAGCCTTGTACATGCGCAGTTCAGAAATATATTGTGCTGGCTTCGACATTTCATTTTCCAGCATTTAGCAGACGCTCTTATCCAGAGCGAAACAATTAATACAGTCTTACATTTTTTTAAGCAATTGTGGGTTAAGGGTCTTGCTCAAGGACCCAACTGTGGCAGCTT
>JAUZST010015385.1:0-10232 GCA_034779995.1 Parotocinclus haroldoi | reverse complement strand
AGAGAGAGAGAGAGAGAGAGAGAGAGAGAGAGAGAGAGAGAGAGAGAGACAGAGAGAGAGAGAGAGACAGAGAGAGACAGAGAGAGAGACAGAGAGACAGAGAAAGAGAGAGAGAGACAGAGAGAGAGAGAGAGACAGAGAGACAGAGAGACAGGGAGAGAGAGACAGAGACCATTATGGTAGAAGAAGGAACGAGAGCAGGGGGACTTTGGTGTGAGATGGAGTTTGTTTGTGTTGGGTTCCTGCCAGGGTCGTGTCTAATGAGAGACGGGAATTGGATGGGATTGGATTTGCCTCCTCACCTCTCACAGCGTTGAGCCCTACACTGAATCTGAATCACAAGCAGCTTCGCCCTGAGAGGCGCGAAAAGGGGAACACGGGGGGTAAGAATGGACCCGAATTCACAAACAGGAAGCGGTAGAGAGCAGATGAGGTGGACGGTGGTCGACTCACGTTCTAACTGTAATCTGTTTGGAAAACATTCCACTGAGATGAGACCTACGTTTATACAGTCTACATCTAAGCTCCCACGTGGCTCACCTTCTTACACGTCCCGGTACCTTTGAGATGTCCTTAAATGTAGATAAACACTCAAATAAAAATCCATACACATCCTGTAAAAGTGAACATAAAGCCATATTATATCAGACTTACAGAAATGCTATATGGGATACCGTAGTGTAACGGTGTTTCACTAAAAAGCCAAGATACTGCAGCGTTTCTTATATGTTGATTTTTTTTATATCAGCTTTGATCACAAAATACTAATTAGCTATTTATTTACTATATCACGTCTATATAAAATCTTATCTCACTGCAGTGCTGTTTGCCTCCCCCGTGATACACAATAACCTTTATATATAAAGTATTTATACAGAAGTGAGTACACCCCTCACATTTTTGTAACTATTTTATTATGTCTCTTGATGGGACAGCGGTGAAAATCTGACACTTTGATATAAGATAAAGTAGTTCCTTCTACAGCTTGTATGACAGTGCAAATTTGCTGTGCCGTCTGGACCGTCTTGGCATCCTAGTGAAGCTGCCTGGTGCCGTTTCCTCTATTTTGTGGTTGTATCCTAATAGATCTAATAGACTGATATGTAATTAGATATGATTATTATCCAACTGCTACAAAATATGTGATATATCTAACATAACGGTGGCCTAGGACGTCTACACAGCGTTGCGTGTATAGACATTTTAGTGATCTGCTCTTCTTCACTCTTTGGCTAAATTGCTAGACAGTATTCTTCTTGATATTTTAGTCATGTCACAGCATTTGTGGAGAAACATGAGTCTCTGCCCACACGTTCAGTTCAGGCCCTCATTATCACACCCTAATTATTAGGCGGCATTCACGCTGGCATCTGAAAAAAAAAAAAAAAAAAAAAAAAACCCACACACAATTACCACCGATGTTAATGAGGACAGTGCAGATGAAACACACGAGTGCATGAAGGGCCATCAAAACGACACTCTTGTCACCCGCTGAAATTTGCCAGAGTTCATGTCTGAAGGAATCGACCTTAATGGAAATGATGTTTATGTAAATACGTAGGGGAACCGGACCGCTCTAGGCACTATCTAGAATTAGGAGTTTCCCGCAGAGGCTGTGTTGGATTCTAAAGCTGGACTTTCCAGACAAGGGGCGGAACTGTGGCCTCAGTTGCCTGTTTTTAGGCGACAGGACAGGACTGGCGCCTGGTCCTGGTGAGGTCTTTTACAGCTGTAGCCCATCTGCCTCAGGGTTCGATATGTAACCAGTGTTTATGACTCTGACCTCTGGCATCAACAAGGCGTTTTCGCCCAGAGAACTGCCCTGTTTTCTTTTTTTCTGACCATTCCCTGTAAACTCTACTGATGGCGCTGTGTGTAAAAATCCCTGTAGGTCAACAAATTCCCAGAATGAAATTCCCAGACCAGTCTGTGTAGCACCAAAACCATGCCTATCTAAAATCCCTGTCTCTTAAATCCCGTTTCTTCCCCGTTCAGTTTGATTCAGCAGCTCGTCATGAGTTGCTGCCATGTGATTGGCTGATTCGTTATTTTTGCGATAACGAGCATGTGTACTTAACGAATGAGCCGCTGAGTTTTTATAAGGTGTATTATATTATACTTGTTGCAGCAAGATGATAAGCAATCCCTCTACCTTCAAGAGCAAATTTACGGATTTCTTTTCAGCCTCCTTTGCAGTAACTACACTCACATTCTTCTTCTGGCTCAAACCTGAAAGCGCGCCGACGGCATGCATTATTGATGCCTATTACGAAAGTTATCACACTGACTGGAAGCGTCGGTGAAAGAGACAGATCAGAGGAGGAAAACTTAACAGAGACTTGGCACACCAAAAACACAACACCCGGTATTTCAGAGATCTTCAAAACGTCTCACATGTCAGGAAGCATGCGGTTCTGCTCTAATGGGCATCAGTCACGACTAACTGCTCCTGTTTTAAGTGTGTCTACAAACGTCCCGCGGGAGCCGGCAGTGACCACGGGGGAAGGTCTGCAAAAACTGCTGACAAACGGACAGTAACGGAAGCAGACACCGCTATCGACGAGCTGCAGCTGAGGGAGGGTCAGTCAGAGTTCGCTCTGTCAACCCATCGTTGCACGCCCAGGCTAAGCATTTGAAACATTTGTAGTTTAGCGTGTTCATTCTCTGAAAACGCTTTCAATTGACAACCCAACGTTCAACTCTACAGGCAGACCTGTGCCAGGACTTTTTTTTGGAGCTTCCTACATGATCCACTGGCATCGTCGGACGGTTTCGGAAGTAAACCAAGCTCAGGATCATTTAAATAAAGTTCATTAAATAAATTGTTCGGTGCTGAACTGGTTACGCCGGGACCAACACTGGAACCTTTAGCGCTGAAGCTTGTTAGCGGCTTATTAAAATGTGCAGACATGGCTCATACTTAAGGTTGTTCTCTGCAGAGGCTGTGTCAAGGTTGTGCTAACTAAACATCTAATTCGGTGAGGGTTTCTTAACTTTGCAAATGGCAGTTAGTCAGACACTGATTGTGCAAGTTATCGTACTTAGAAAGATTGCAGAGATAGAAAAAAAATCCAGGAAATCACCCTGTAGGATTTTAAGGAATCTATTCGTAAACTATGGTGGAAAATAAGTATTTGGTCACAAACAAACAAGATCTCTGGCACTCACAGACCTGTAACTTCTTCTTTAAGAAGCTCTTCTGTCCTCCACTCGTTACCTATATTAATGGCACCTGCTTGACCTCGTTATCTGTATAAAGGACACCTGTCCATAGACTCCAAACTTAACAATGGCCAAGTCCAAAGAGCTGCCGAAGGACACCAGGAACAAAACTGTAGGCCTGGACCAGGCTGGGAAAAGCGAATCTGCAATAGGCAAGCAGTTTGGTGTAAATAAATCAACTGTGGGATCAATTGTAAAAAAAAATGGATCTCATCCCGTAGTGTCAAAATAATCACGAGAGTGGTGAGCACAAATCCCAGTCCCAGGAGAGCTGGGGCCAAAGTAACAAAGCTAAAGAGGGACTCAAATCCCGCAGTGCCAGGTGTGTCCCCCTGCTTAAGTCAGTACATGTCCAGGTCCGTCTTGCCAGTTAGCATATGGACGATCCAGAAGAGAATTTCGAAGAAGAGTTGCATCCCAAGAACACCATACCGACTGTGAAACAAGGGGGTGGAAACATTGTGCTTTGGGGCTGTTTTTCTGCAAAGAAGTCATCACGAATAATCAGTATTAAGGGAAGAGTGAACGGGGCCATGTATCATGAGATTTTAAGCCAAAACCTCCTTCCATCAGTGAGAGCATTGAAGATGGAACGTGACTGGGTCTTCCAGCATGACAATGATCCCAAACATATTGCTCTGGCAACAAAGGAGTGGCTCAGTAAAAAGCATTTCAAGGTCCTGGAGTGGCCTAGCCAGTCTCCAGACTTCAACCCCATAAAAAATTACGGAGGGAGCTGAAAGTTCGTGTTGCCCAGCGGCAGCCCCAAAACATCACTGCGATTCCTAAATGACTTCCTCTCTCTCAAACACAACCAGTCGTGTCTGTATGCAATGCCTAACCAACACTTTTGCTTCTGGGATTTAAACTAGCAGTAATAGTATTAGTAGGTAATTGCTCGTTTTTATTATGATAATGATAATGATGATGAAGATGATGATTATGATGATGATGATGATGGTGATGATTATTGTTATTATTATTATTATTATTATTATTGTTATTATTGTTGTTGTTATTGTTATGCTCCTCATCATTAGTTGTAGCTGTAATAGTAGTAGAAGTAGATGCATGTGTAGTAGGAGTTGGAGAAGTAGAATAATGGTACTAGGAGTGTTATAGTAATTGTAGTAATAGTGTGGACTTCTAATTACCTAGCAACATTTGTAGTTTTGGTTATACTGTATATTGGTAGTAATGTTTAAATACTAGTAGGAGGAGTAGAAGTAATGTCAGTTGAAGTAGTAGTAGTAGTATAACTGTTTATATAGTAGAACTAATTGAAATCATATTTTTATAGAGCATTAGTAGGAATAGTAGTAATACTTATGTACTTGTAGAAAAAGCAGTACAAATAATTTAGTAGTAGTAGTATTGTTTATATATTAGCAGTTGGAATAGTAGTGGTACTGGTAGTAGAAGTAGTATTTCTGGTCAGGGTCACATGACCTTAAGTGTTTATCTCTGATATCACAGGGCGCTAATACATGCTTGTGAGACACCTGACCCAGCTGAAAGACATAGACTGTGATGTACATTATGTATTGAAATGGCAGCACTGAAATGAAACCTCAATTTAAATTAGCGTGTTGGGAAGAGGCAGGTCTAACTGGCAACACAGGGCACGAGGCAGGAGCAAAGGGTGCCAATCCATTGCAGAATAGAGATACAGGGAGAGCATGCAAACTCCACACAGTCAGGAAGTTCCACTAGGGCTGTCTGGAGTTGCACCGTGCAGTAGGTATAATTGTTACGTAACATAATAAAAATGCTTTGAAAAAGGACAAAGCGAGCATCAAGAACAGGGGGATAATCTAATCTCAGATATCTGGCAACCGCCCATTGCCAAACTCTGGGGTTGTATCTAGACATGGATTAGGAAAGTGGGATCCTAAATAACTGGAACCGTCAGAGAAAAACACTTTTGAATATAGGGGAAAGTTTCAGCACCCCTGGTCGAATTGCATGTTTAGTTAATGTTCTAAGTTTAAAAGGTAAAAAAACAAAAAATACAAAACTTAGTGACATATTTGCGCCCAGTTCTAAGTTCGCATTCAAAGATGTAACGTCTGGCACATGCGCGAGTTCAGACACCTTTGCTGTTTCTAAAGTGTCAGGGCTTTATTGGGGAATAAAAGCAGATATTAATATTAACTGCAGTTATTGGCTGTGACTGGAATTTAACAAGAAGCACTGGCACCTCAGAGCAGTGTGTGTGTGTGTGTGTGTGTGTGTGTGTGTGTGTGTGTGTGTGTGTGTGTGTGTGTTGAGCTCATGTATATTTATGAGAAATCCTATAGTGCGATTCAGATCACAGCGCAATGTTTCAGTGGAATTGAGGTCAAGACTCTGACTCCGGCACTCCACAATAAAGAATTTCTTGTTTTCAAGCCGTTCACTTGTTGATTTACTGCACTCTTTTGGATCGTTATTACGGCATGCAGGGACGCGACCTCTGGAGATTTAGATCGCAAACAGACCCAAATTCCTCTGGGGGATCTGGATTGAACTTGAGCTCGTACTTCACTGGGCCGTTCATGGTTGAACGTAGACAGAATGTAGATGTTTTTGTTTGTTTGCTTGTTTTTTGACCCCCACAAATATAAACCGTCTTCTGCTAAACATCCAGGTGATTATGTTTGGAGAGCTGCAATTTCCACCTTGTAATTTCATTTCGATTTCCTCCCATTTTAAATGCTCTAAATGCAGAGCACTCGGAGTTAGCGTCTCAAGCTTTCTGCTTTTTTTTTTTTTGCGTTTGCGTTTGCTTTGGTGTGAATAACCGATGGAGTGCTGATGGAAAATGTATTCTAGGTGTAGTTTATTTACCTTTAGAGCAATTAGGAGCTCCTATTCAGAGCATCCTTCAGTCAAGGTGAGCGGGTGAAGGTCGACAGCCGTGCGCAATAACAGGGAAGCGACAGCTTAAGTTTTGGCACTCTAGCAACCTTTTATATACAGTGGTGCTTGAAGGTTTGTGTACCACTTAGAACAGTTTTCTGCTTTGGCATAAATATAAGCCAAACCATTACCAGATTTTCTAAAGAAGTCCTAAAAGTAAAAACTAATTGAACAAATGGCATAAGAATATTGTACTTGGTCATTTATGTGTTTAGGAAAACGATCCGGTATTTCATGGTAAAAATATGTGACCGTTTGCTTTGCGGTATCTGTATCTGTGCTACATATCGTATTGGTTGGATTTTTTCCTTGATAAATAAAGAAACAATAAACAATTGATGACCAGTTGATGCAAATCGGCAGCACGAGGGCACCGCTGCCTCACAGCAAGAAGGTCCCAGGTTCAATCCCAAGGTGGAGCGGCCTCCCCATGTCTCCATGGGTTTACTTCGGGTACTCCGATTTTTTCTCACAGTCCAAAAACATGTAGGACACGTCGTTAGCCTAGCCTGAGGTGGTGTGACCAGGAGCATCCACAAGGCATCTGACAGGTGATGAAGGTGTTCAAATCTGCTAATGTGTTAGCTAATACTGTATGGTTAGGGTACGGTACGGTATTTAGGATGGTAACAGCATTTGTTTTTTAATCACTGCTTTGGTTTTCACTGTCGATCTTCAAAGAAGCTAATCAACATCAGTCTGAAACGTCCCACGGCTTTAAAAAGTCACTCCACTCTATATTTGACCTCTATACTCCCATCCCTCCGAGAGTCAAGAAGGAGCGAAAGCTGAACAGCCGGATATCGCCGAGGGGATAAACGGGTGGTTATTAACGGCATCTACGGGCATGGAGAATTGATTTATATTTAAATGTGCACAATGTGTCCTTTTAGTTTCTGTACATAACGGTGAGTTGCGTGTGATGAAAATATCTGAGCTCACAGTGAACGCAGCCCTCTCTAAACTCACTCACCCTGCAGGGATTTTATTACCGTCAGAACGCATGAGTTTTATGACTGAGGAGACGAGTCCACGTCCGTAATCCAATCGAATAGCCTCTATAGACAGCGACAGATCTAAACAAGTACGGAGGAGACTCACAAAGAATGATGTAAATGGAACGAATCTGTTCCAGACCCCCAGAAAATCCACACTGTATAAAGCGTTGTATACGTTAACAGAGTTCTATTGTGCTGTTGAAGATGGTGAAGATCATAGTCGGTTCATTCTGGAGTGTCCTTCAACGTCCCTTCAATGCCCAGGGTTTAGGTTGAGGGTGCCCAAACGTTTGCATGGGCCTCTGAGTAAAGTGTTGGCGTAGAAATGCCAGAGCTAGCGGTTAACGCCCCGGGATCTCACCTTTAAACGGCATTTGGTCTGCTCCTGATAAAATGCCTCCTGAAAGACTTTATCTAACAAGGAAAGAAATGGAAAACATTAATACCAATAACAATAATAATAATGCAGTCCCATTTGTAGGATAAGAAATGTCGAAATTGGCAACGTTTGATGATAAAACATGGCAATCCAATTACGCTGCTGGGAATTATCAATAGCGTTTGATGTGCTGAGCCGCGCAGAGATATTCGAGTAATAACGTCCTGCTTCTCATCTCACTCTGTTAGCTCGTCCACAAGACGCCTTCAAATGGACTGATTGAGTTCCTTATTTCGTTTCCTGATCCCTTCTTATTGCACGTTATCCTGGCGTAACCAGTCTGCGGTGGGTACGTACGTGCGTAGTCGTCATTTCTTAGTAAAGATTAATCGTTTCTTTAATCGTGTGCGTTTTCTTTCGCCCTGCAACGCAGTCCGTCGCAGTCAGGAAGACATGATAAAGAAATCTCGTTTAACAACCGTGTCTTTGACGTCCAAAGTGGCTTTAAGTGCCGTTGCTTTTGTCTCTGTTTCTGTTCTCGTCGCCAGACTTCTAAAAGCCTCCAGAATGAAAGTGTCACTCAGTCAAACACCTGAGACGTTAAAAAAAAATAAAAAATTACCTGATTTAATCAGGCTGGGTCTGTTTGTACTGGATTAACCTGCAAATTGCATTTTTGGGTTAAAAAGACGTTGTGGATTCAGACATGCCGGCCATACCCAGTGCAAACAGGAGATAAAAATCAAGCGTTTAGTTATGAAAGTTCTACAGGAAAGTGTTATCAGTGATTCTCAACAGCCTCAAATGTCAATTTCCAGTGCTAAATCTTCCTGATTAATTATTAGTGCTGGTATTAAGAAGGGAAAACTTGCCGTGGAGCGCGGGCAAAAAAAGTATTTTTGACCGTCGATTAGAAATGAGTTTGTTTAAAACCTGTTTATTCACATATTCCATCCCGGGACATCACCTGTGTGGAGTTTGCATGTTCTCCCTGTGCCTACGCGAGTTTACTCTGGGCGCTCCGGTTTTCTTCCACGGTCCAAACACAAGATTAAGGTTAGTAGGTGTTTCCAAACAACCCCTAGTGTGTGTGTGTGCCCTTCCATGGATTGGTGCCCTGTTTTTCCTGCCGGCTTTATGCCACCAGATAGGCACAGACCCTCCCACAACCCTGTCCAGGATTAAACAGATAAGAAATTGAATGGCTGAATGAATCCGTTCACCGAGAGCTAGTCACCTCCCAACTCAAGAACTCAGGAGTGGCGCTGTGACTGTAATGTAAGCAGTTATGTTCCAAAACCTGCAGGTCTTTAGCTGCGATGTAAGGCTCGGAAACCCCGCCCTTTGCTTTGTGCCGTGTACAGATCTTGACTTGTGCGACTGTTATGGCTGAATAAACATTAGCTCTTGGTTCGTGGGGGAACGTGGAGGCTTGCTGTGAGACTATTCATGAAGAGAACTGACGCTGAACTCGGCTGCTACAGTCGAGCCTAGAAAGGGTGCGATCTCCATGACAACCCCACCTAGTGCCTTTGACAGGCCGGTCCGTGCTCTGTCTCTGTCTCATGGCAACCACACTCCTCTCGTCTGTGCTTCCTGTCTTTTTCATTATCTACCCGCCGAGGTTTGAGCTGTAAAGCCGTATGGTGTGGAGAGACCTGGGAATATCTGGCCTTTTATGGACATGGATAATGTATTATGTATTATTACAGCATGTCCGGTACATCCAGCAACCAAGAAGAAATCATTTAAAAGAAACTTTTTTTTTTTTTTAATTTATAACGCAGTAATGCGCTCATTTAACCAGCTAACAAACATGGCTGTGATACAATGGTGCTTTAATGATGCCACTGTTACACATTCTCCATTTTTTATCACAGTCAGCATCTCTAGGGTCTGCTGCATAATTAATCATGTGTGCATAGTGGGGTTTTTTTAAGTCGGCTAAAACAACTGTTACAGACTCACTGATACATTCAGAACCAACGTCTGTGGCTCCGTATCTCTCAGCTACATCATGTTCTGTAAAAATACACAAATACAAATAATCAGACACAAATAAAAAAAATTACATTTATAGAATAATAATAAGAATAATAATAATAACAGCAATAATAACAATAATGATGATAACTACTAATACTACTACTAATAATAATTATAATGATACTAATAACAGTAACATTACTACTACTACTACTACTAATGATGATGATGATGATGATAATAATAATATTAATAATAATAATAAATGATACTAATAACAGTAACATTACTACTACTACTACTAATGATGATGATGATGATGATGATAATAATAATATTAATAATAATAATAAATGATACTAATAAGAGTAACATTACTACTACTACTACTACTACTACTAATAATAATAATAATAATAATGATGATGATAACTACTACTACTATTACTAATAATTATAATATTAATAATAATAACAATAAATTAAACTAATAAGAGTAACATTACTACTACTACTACTACTACTACTACTACTAATAATAATAATAATAAATGATACTAATAATAGTAACATTACTACTAGTACTACTACTGCTACTACTACGACTACTAATAATAATGATACTAATGATAGTAACAATGCTACTACTACTTATACTACTACTACTACTACTACTACTAATAATAATAATAATAATAATAATAATAATAAATGATACTAATAATAGTAACATTAATACTTCTACT
>JAUZST010015384.1:4139-34718 GCA_034779995.1 Parotocinclus haroldoi | reverse complement strand
ACTCCACAGAGATACCGTAGAGAACATGGAAACTCCACAGAGATACCGTAGAGAACATGGAAACTCCACAGAGATACTGTAGAGAACATGGAAACTCCACAGAGATACTGTAGAGAACATGGAAACTCCACAGAGATACGATCTCTGGTACTGCGAGGCGACATTGCTACATCCTACGGACATGAAATTCAGAGTTATGTAAACTGTGCAAGTGCCTCATCATATTTGGAAAACTTTTATAGGCTTACTCTGGTGACATGAACTTGCGATTAGTCGTGGGATGTGGTCTACTAGTTACTGTACCATTTAGCTTTGCACATTAAAATGCATTTAGTCTGTTGGAGATTTTACTGACTGCAGCTCATATTTTCACACACTCAAGTTTTCTGGCCATCTGCATTAAGTTGTGCCTTTGTTTGCCTTTGTTTGTACACTTTTGCTCCTTTGCTCTTCTTTCAGCTCTTGGTTAGCACAGTCATCTGTTGCTGCACAGAGTACTTCAGAAACCCCCCGACAGTGTGGCATCATGGGCATGCGGGGACTGGAACATGAGGGAGGCTGTAGCCTGTTAGTCACATGGCATCTGGATTTCTATGTTCGACCTTGTGGTTTAGAAAATCACTATATCAATAATGGTGCATTCCGTTGTTGAAAGGCAGGTGTTTTCTAGGGCTGTATGGATTAGCATATTACCACAACACCACCGTTATTTGATGCCTATGTGAACAATACCAGCTTAAGATCTGATTGAGTGCAAGAAGCAGAAAAAGCTGAGAAGAACAGCTGGGGGTCTGAGTTCTGAATTTGTTGAGGTGTGAACAAGTGGTCTGATATCTAATTGGTGCTAACAAGTACCTGAAAGAAACCGAGTCATCTTTAAAGCTTACAATGTAAACACAGAACTGAGGTTATTTGCACTTGGTTCAGTGGACAGGGTCGATCCACTTAACTATCAATAGTCCATTTCACATTTTACCATAAGCAGCATTTCTGGAAATGCAGAAAACATTGTAAACGTAGTATCAACAATAATAATTACGATATTAAAGTAGCATAATTCAGTATCGGTTAGACATGCACTGGAATCAGACCTGATCGTAATCTGTACATGCTTTTGCCAGTGAAAGACGATTAAAAAAATCATTTTAAATGGATAAAACGTCCTAATGAAAATATAACGTTTACAGTGAGTATGTATCTAATATATCTGTTGTATCAAAAAACATGGGAGTGATGCGTCCATAATAGGATGTAATCGACAACCTGTATTACGTTTGCAAAAAAGGAAGTGTTAGTGTCAGCCTCGCTTCTGCTTTCCATCTCTGCCACCCTGCTGAGTGAGAAGGTGAGAAATGCTTCTTTTCACACTGTCCCAGGATGATGAATTGCATACACAGTATGAGATGAACGCTAAGCCAGGTGAATGTTATCTCCATTAAAACAGGTCTGCTGGTTTGAACTGTGAATGATGCATGTGGGTTAGTTTGGGGACAGGTTATCAAAGTGCTAAATATTTTAAATTGTTGTAGAACGTTCTGTCTTAATGGTGCATCTCTTCAATCATTTAAGGGTTACGGCATTTGTAAATATTTTAAATCCTCTGATTATTTTGGATTGTTGAGTGATTCTGGTTGGGGTGGTGTAATGACTACTGTGATCATGTAAGTCATGCATTATTAATATGGTTGTAAGTCTTTGTCTTCAATGTATAGATACTCAGCATGCGAAGCATAATACTTTAAAAAACATGTTCTTTCTAAATTCCAGTCAACGTTTGAAGAACTTATCGAGTGTGATCTGATGCCTTCTCTTGACGGATTGCACTTGAACAAAATCAAGAGAGTGGTGGGTGTGGTCACCTCCCGCTGGTTTTGCTCTTGTCAACACAACTTTATATAGCATTAGACTTATATAATAGGATTTGTTTTAGTACATTATGATTTGGTCCTAATAAGCGGCTGGTCCAATTAACCTGTGATCCAGTTAACCAGATTCGACTGTATGTATATATGGTAAAATCCTGGCAAATAGTGTGTGTGTGTGTGTGTGTGTGTGTGTGTGTGTGTGTGTGTGTGTGTAATATATATATTAAGATATATATATATATTAAGATATTTTGTTAGTCTACAGATGTGCTGTCTGGATTTTTTTTTTTTACAGTGTCTACAGTGGACACCTAATTAAGTGCAATTTATTTGTTGTCACACTGCCTTTAGAGACCACATATGTTTTCCATGCAAATAGCATTGCTTACAGTTTCTGATCACAGTATTCTATAGATTGTACAATTTATGTTGGCAAACAATGCTTAAATCATCTAGACGTGTTAAAGGTGATCTTAAAGTTTTACAAATATGGCCAGATATGTCAGATATACCCCTATCATTCTATGTTGAGGTTTACTGACCTTCTAAATTGGGGTGGGTAATATGACAGCTTGAGGTCTTCAATGATGTTTAAACAATCGTCATTAACAGAAAGATTGCAAGAGCTACCATACACATATGAAGTTCTCCCTGTGATCATATGGACGCTCCAGTTTACATGCATTGGGTTAATTGACTATGCTAAACTGGCCTGGTCTGAGTGTGCATGAAGTAATATTGTGTATCGTTGTAGCCTTGTATTTTTTTTTTTAATCCTTGTGATGTCAGCTAAACCAAATAATAAATCAAACATAATAGTAGTAATATGAAGGTTCAGGACTCCATGTCTATGACATATCAGGGTACTATTTGGGTGGTGGATCATTCTCAGCACTCAGCAAAACATCGTGGTGGTGGTGGTGGTGATGTTGGTGTGTCTTGCGCTGAAATTAGTGGATCAGAGAGTTTTGAATTACCTCAGTGTCATCAGCCAAAAATTTCCATCCACCAGCTTCCTGTAGGCAGAATCCAGTACTAACGAAAGAAATATCTATTTGCCCTAATTACAGGATTATAGGATGATGACATGCACTACACATCTACGTGGAGCAATAAGGCGAAAGCCTTGGCAATCATTGAACTCTGGTTTAAACTCCAGCAGCACTGCTATGCATGAACCAATCAGACTACCATACCAGTGTTACTGCAGTGCTGAGGATGATCCGAAATTGATATATTGTTTTCAGATTGCCCAACACTGCTTCAGAATCATGTCTGGATAGTGTGTTTATTGTGAGTTAGTGTTGTATTACAGTCGGTAAGTGCTTTATACCTACAGTGTGCCCTCTACAGTGATAGGTTGGTATCTCATCCAGGGATTTTTTACTACTGCATCTTGTATTGTGTGCAACTCCCTTTGTGCACATCCATAAAAATAATTCCATAATCTTTCAACATTTGATTGTTTATTTTTATGTGCACATCCTGCTAGACTGTACTACTGATGGGAGCCAGCATTTCATCTGCTGGGTAAAACAAAAATCCTGACTAGTGACTCCCTCTAGGCACAAGTCATTTGTTTCGAAAGCTTTGTTTTGTTCTCTCGTCCAGCGCTCAGGGCAAAACGGCGTAAAACGCTTAGTAAGGGATATGTAACGTCTGTTTAGTTTCCATTTTTTTCCCTCTCTTCTAGATGTTGATGTATATTACTGGTGAATTATTCACAGGACAAATTGTTTCTTGTTTGACATGGTATGATAAATTATGCATGTCTCTTGTTTGTACAATGTGGTTTTGTTTTAGACCTTGGGGATCTGCTGTGCAGGGAGTATTGCGTGATGGTTATTTACTGTTTAATATGTACAGAATGCTTCTTCATGGGGGAAAAAATAATTGTGTTTTTACAATCATTACCATCCATGCAGCATCAGTGACATGACGAGCTATAAATGACTCCCGCAGTAATAACAAGCTCTGAGATGCATTGATCAGATGGGGGCCCTTTGCATGACGCTGCTGAAAGTGTTTGCACATTTGGTTCAAATAGCCCAATCTCTGACTGTGACTGGTGCCACTGTTTATTGTGTTAATGAAGGTCACCGATCTCAGCAGCTGGACTTACTCACACTGTTCCCACACAAACCCAGCAGGAAAGCAGAGACTTTCCCTGATGCCCATCAAACCAATGAAATAGCATATGCTCCCACCCTGTGCTGTAATGTGTGTGTGTGTGTGTGTGTGTGTGTGTATGTGTGTGTGTAATTTAGTGTGTTTGTTGTACATGCACTTAGTAATCTGGTAGCTGCAGCAAATCGGGTATTGTCAGTGATCTGGTCAAGAACTTTGGGTAATCAGATTATGGGAAAACGTTCTCTGGTTTGATCCCAACCTTGGACCTGTATGAAGTTCTCCCTGTGATCATATAAACGCTCCAGTTTACATGCATTAGGTTAATTGACTATGCTAAACTGGCCTTGTCTGAGTGTGCATAGCTAGTTTTAAGTAATATGGTATATCGTTGTAGCCTTGTATTTTTTTTATCTTTGTGATGTCAACTGAACCAAATAATCAATCAAACATAGTAGTTCTAATTTGCATCCAGTCAATAAACTCACAGAAGAATTTGATGCAAACTTAAAATGGAAGAATGAAGTATATCCATTTTCCTTTAGCATCTACTGCATTTCTCATTCTCAACAAATGTGTTTAGTAGAAATTTGGTGGTGAAACATTTAAATCCAGGTTTGTCAGATCCTGCAAGAGAAACAAGCAACCTGGTCTTTGAAAAGAAGCAGAGAAGAAACGTCTCTTAATAAGCGGACCTGGGAAAAGTGTTCGATTGTGGTAGCTGCTACCAGGACAGCTCCTTATGCTTACGTTTGCTTGCATGTGCAGACTGAGAAAAACGATCAAAATCAGAATAAGGGTAGGCATGCGCTGAGAAATCTACGGAGACTAAATCCAGCTCTCTTTAGCACATTTCTTAAACTAAATTCCACACTGGAGTTTGCTCTCTACACTGGATTAATCAGAGGCAAAAAACAAAAAAAATCCAGTTCAGATTAGAATTATTCAGTGACCGCTAATGCTCTGCTTGTTGTTATTGTCTAAATCTTTTAGCTCCAAACTGATCTATGTGAATAATTTACAAACTATATGAATTGTGTATTCAGTAAGCAAAACCCTAAAGTAGACTGGAGATATCAAAAGACCATTTTGTGCAACAATTCTGTTTTTTTTGTTGTTTTTTTTGTTTTTTTTTTTGTATTCCAAGGGTGCGCATTTAGCTTTGAATTGTTATCCTAAACCTTGTAGCATTTTTAATTAAAGCTAAGCTCTGACAGCATACTCTTTAGGTCCTTGCTGTTTCCCTTGAGCTCTTTTCTCCTCTTCAGTGAAATTTTCGATGTATTTGTTCTCATTTCAGTTTATTAGTAATGACATTTAGAATAAATTCCATGAGGTCAGACTATGCATGAGTCCCACGCTTCATGTATGCATTAATGAACTGTTAGGAGTCTGGCAGATCCATTTGCATCAGTGAAGAATGTGTTTGCTCATCGTACAATGAGCTCTGTGAGCCTTCTGAACTGTAGCATAATGGTCTGAGGAGGTGAGGTCTGGGGAATAATGACATGCGGATAACACACACGCTTCTACGCACACGCTTGCCATGCTGGAATCAGCTGCTGAGATGAAGCCCTAGGCCTCCTCAACGTCTGTTCTGTACCAGCAGGACTCTGGCTGCTGGTGACAGGCTGTAGTTAAGTTAGGACATTTTTAAAGGTTAGACAGGATTGTTACAAGAGTTACTCTCTGAGAGCTGCTAACATTGAGCTGAAGATCCAGACAAGGCACTGCAGGATGCCTGACAGCCTCATCCTCCTCTAGTGGCCCTCATAGTGCTGTTATTTATGTCCATAGCATTTTTGCTGACGGCACTGACAAGAACGTCTTCGACTTCCCTTGACATCCGAATCTCACTGTGCCATCATGCAAAGTACATATTTTGATTGGCCACCAGTGAGAAAGTAAAAGAGAAATTGGTGACGGTGACCTTTGAAAATGTAATTTGCAATTAACTTGAAACATGCTACCCCTGAACTTTTTCAAATAATCAGCTTCTTCTGGGTGGCTGATTTAGATTGGTTTTTGGAGGCAAATTAGTTTTCACTGATTCCGCACTAACTTCAAATTGATACAGAAAAATAGCAGACTAGATGATTTGCCCCAAAATAGCTTATTATGCTTATGGGTGAAACGTATAAAGGAACCCTATAATTTGTGCACCGTGTACCTGGCAATGCAAAATTTACTCTTCCCTCATGGATATGCATTTGATGTGGGGACTGCGCCGCAAAGAGGGACGACCATATAAAGTGCAGCTGATTTGCATATTGTGTTCGACTTGCTAAAGTTAGGTAATTAGCAGCAACCAGGTTTGCTCGTGTTTATGCTAGTTTGCATACACTGTCCACTGAGATTATGGAAAACTAGACTTTTGTAATGAAAATCTGCCTCCCACTGAAGGTGTACTGAAAGAGTGATGGACGCATGTGCAGTGTTGTTCACATTAGGGTATTTCATATCACAAATTTTCCTTTAAGTCTAACGTGTGTCAGACGCGTTTATGCTCTGTCGTAACTAACTCATGGCGTAACTGCAATAGAAACAACATGAACAAGCAAATCGATAATATGTCTAGATTAAAAATTGTAGTCGGTCTCCACTATCAGCAGGTCGTTAACGTGGGGGACGAAAATGTTAATTAGTATAAAAATACAAAGATCTTTTGAACCTTTCATTGTAAATTGATCAACAGAGTAAACATTTTGTTTTAAAATTGATGTTTTAAAATAACTGATTTCTCTATTGAGATAACTTCTATCTGTGTTTCATGTTGCAATCAGTCATTAGCACTTAATCCTGAGTGGTGTAAAAAGAAGTCAATTCCTAATTATACTGAAGCTTAAAAAGACCTTTAAGTCTTTCTTGCAGGTTCATGAAGTCCTAACTCTTTTACTTCCAGTCAGTACTAAATAAAACTGTACCAATTAGTGTGTGTTGTTTTAAACAAAAGTGAATTCAATCAATCGGCATCACGAAATCCCCTTAAACACATTTTCTGAAATGTTTCTAAAATACAGGTCCTGAAAGTTTCATACTGCTGAAATCCTGCTTGCCTTCGCCTTTGAGAAGTGTGAGCTAACCACTAGACAGTTAGCTGTTTTGTACAGAGAATCTCGTTGTTGAAAATTAAAGAATGTGATTTGTTTTGTTCTTCAGAGTAATAGAGGCCACATTTTATTCATCATGGCAAATGAGTAGTTCTCTGTGGAGGCTTACTCCAGTTGAACTGACTGCCTATGATGTATTTCTTTTGTTAATAAATGAATTATAGCTCTTCCAGCTCCTTCGTTCATATTTTCCAGGGAAGGAACTATTACCCAAGTGATTCCACTACTCTCCTTCCCCTGTTTCTTCAATAAACACAGTGGATCACAGAGATAATGGAAAGAGGGAGCTTGGAAAATTACTCTTGTAACTCTTCCACTTATCGACGGTCTTGTGTATTTTGGGACATTATTAGCTCACTGGACCCTCTGCCAAGCAGTCCAATCATAATGTTGAAACTCCATCAGACGTGCTGTGCTTAGAAAAATATACAAATATCTTAGGATAGGGTCAGAATTTTTTATTTCAATGTTTAAGTTGAAGGGAGCCTTTTCTGTCACATGCCAGTATTAATTACAACTGGCATAAGGTTAATTAATTTAATTGAAGTTATGTAAATTAATCAAATTAATCTTGCAGAATAATCGAGGCATGCTAATTGGGCATTTGAAGAGAGTATTTATTTGGTTTGTATAATTGTATAATGTATATGAGCTATGTAGAAATGCATAAATGTTCTACGTTAGGACATTGTCAGAACAGGACCTTTATTTCACAAAGCTACATAACGTTAACTAAACTGAGGTAAGTAAAGTTAATACTCTACCTAGATTAACCAGTTAGCCACATTATTAAAAGGCATAATCATTAAAACTAGCTGATATAAGAAACCATAAACACACAGCATTGGTGAATAGCATGGAACACTTTCCCTGGTTACTTCTTTTTGTTCTCTGTGCGATTAATGTGCACTGTTTACAAGCCTCCAAACCATTACAGCCATTTTTAACACGCGCTCGATTTGTCTATTAGCTGGAGACAGTAAGCGATTTACAAAATGCAGTACATAAGCCGTATCGTTTCACGTTGTGGTAAATAGATGAAAAATCACTACAGGTTGATTTAAGAGTACCACAAGTGAGCAGAGAGATTTTACCAGTGATAAAAATACATTTTTTAAGTGATAAAAAGCTCAAGGCTGATGGGGAGTGGTTGTCTTTGTACAACAAATGTCCATTTATGCCAAGTGAAACTGAATGTGTTTTCCTGCGAGAGAGTTTGTCTCAACGCTGCAGTTTTGAAAACGAATACCGTCTGCTTAAAATTAATTGGAAAATACTGTCTCCCTGTCAGAAGGCAATTTTGAAAGTGAAGTGGACTAATGGTGGGTAATTAGATTTTCAGCCATCAATAAGCTAGCGTCTCATGTTTGTGATGCTCTCTTTGTCCACACCAGCAGACTCATGGGTGTGTACACTTTCTTACTACAGATTGCTCTGCATTAACAGCTGCCAGCCATTTGCAGCCTGCAGAAATAGCTCATCTATAGGATACTGGCCACTTTATTTGATACCCCTAGTTAGTATCATGTTGACCTACTTTCACTTTCAGAACTGCCTTAATTGTTTTATAGATTCAACAAGGTGCTGGATACAGTCCTTAGAGATTTAGTCCATATTAACATGAGAGCACCACTGAGTTGCTGTAGACTTATCAGCTTCTCATCCACCACATCCCAAAAATGCTCTATTGATTGATATCTGGTGACTGTGGAGGCCATTTGAGTACAGTGGACTCACTGGCATGCTGTCATGTTCAGGATTAAAAATCACTTTGAGATGATTTGAGTTTTGGGACATGGTGTGTTATCATTCTGGAAGTACCCATTAGAAGATGGTGTGTTGTGGCCATTAAGGGATGAACTGTGGTATTTAAATGATGCTCAGTTGGTGGATGTCGCTGGTCGCACAACTGCAGTGGTGTTTTGGCCATTATTTAACATCACGTTAAATAATGGGGTAAATCAGTGCCAATGTAGAGCGGCCGAACGACCTAACATGCATGTCTTTGGACTGTGGGAGGAAACGTGTGTACCCGGAGTAATGACCCAGGCCACTCTCTGGGATTGAACCCAGGACCTTCTTGCTACCCACCCATTCTGACCCACCATCCAAATGTCACCTCAGACATTTATTCATTAGACCAGGACATGTTTTTTCAGTCTTCGATTAGTGAGAACGTACTACAGTTGCATGTTCTTAACTTAATGGAGTAGTACTTTGTGCGGTCTTCTGCTGCTGTAGCCCATCTGTCTCAAGGTTCAACATGAAAAAAAAATTATATCCATTAAATTTTATATTGTTTAGATATTGCTCACGTAAAATATGGGATACTTCAAACTGAAATATACTATAATTATATAGGCCCTATTTTTGTGAGCAGTGTATTTCTTTTTTTGGATCATTCTCTATAAACCAGTGATGGCTGTGACTAAAAATACCAGTAGATCAGCAGTTTCTGAAATACTCCAGTCTGTCTAGTATCAGTAACCATGCCACATTCAGTGACCTATATGACCTTTCTTCCTCATTATAATTCTCAGTTTGTAGTTCAGCAGGTAATTTGAACCTTATTGAGTTTCTGCCATGTGATTGGCTGAGTAGATATGTGCTGTAATGTGCAGTTGAACGTGTGTACCTAATAAAATGTCAGGTGGCTGTATATCATGAGTATGATTCATTCCATCCATATTCCTGTAATTCTGATTAGTGGTTGAGATGTTTTTAATGAACATTGTTTTAAGTTATGTTATGTTTGTCTGTTTGCACTATTTTTTATTTATAAATTTATTGGCTACATTAATCTATCTCTTTAAATTAGTTACTTCTGATTTTTGACTAGAATCAACCTTAAATCCATTATGTGCTGACATAAAACACTTCTTAAGTGAAACACATACAGACCAAAGAGGTCCATGAATGATTAGGTATGGAAAATATATTAAAATAAAGCACACAAAAACTAATAGCGTTACCTCTCTAGTATAAATCAAACAAACCATATTTATGGGTTTATATGTTATTCTGGTTCTGATTACAAATGTTGTATTTCTTCTACCAAATGCTGTATGTACCACTGATTGTCATTCAGACACGTCTGTTGTGTTGCTGAAGTATAGACCGTTCGTGCAGTTATCTTGATCTGGGTCATTATTAGATTCAGCGCTTTAGTAAATGGACTGGATTCAGCCAGCTCACTAAGGCTCCTGAGTCTGTCTGAAATAGACCAGATGGCCATGCAGTGATATCAGCCACACGAAACAGATTGGTAGCCTAGTGGATTCTATGGTAGAAGGCTTCCAGGACCAATTTTTGCAGTTTCAAGAGGTTTGCTTGTGCTCTTTATGAAAGTACAGAAAAGTCAGTCTATCTACCTACTAACGTACTTAGTTATTCAAGTAATAATTTATTTATTCTTTAGTATGTATTTGCATATTTATCTATTGATTGGTTTACTCACTCTCACATTCTTATCTGCTTAACGCTGTACAGGGCACAATGCAGGAACAACATTTTACTCAGTAAACAGAAATTATGTTGCGCACAAAAATCATTGTGAATTTAAGTTTCATTTTGAAATATCCCCTAATTAAATATCCTCTATTATTTTCTGAGCAGCATAGTTGTTATCCAGTTGTCTCAGATGGCTAGTGATGTTGCCTCGCAGCTCCAGAGACTCTATTTCAAGTCCAAGACCTGTCATTTCTTGTGTTGTCTGCATATTTTCCTTCTGCTTGTGTGTTTTCCTCAGGTTTTCTCCCACATTAAAGAAACCAGCTTTAAAGTTTGTAAAGTGTCACAGAGTGGGTGAAATGTATATTCATGCATGCATATGCTTGCCATAGACTGGTACCCTTTCCAAGGCTGGTTCTTGCCTTGTGTCTAGTTCTTCCAGTAAGACCCTGAATGCTCACTACACAGTTGGATTAAGTGAGTGTGGGAAGTAAGTAAGACTTGCTACTGGTTAAGTCAACTGTGGTATGTTAGCAGAAGGAATGCTGCTTTAGTCATGGACCGTTTTTGAATGCCGACACATGAACCTGGTTTTTGAGACCTATTGGCTGAATGCACAACAGACAGATGTGAAAACCTTGATCTCAGGAATGTTAATGGAACATTCTCCAGATGTTGAGGTTTTCCCTTATTTCTTTCCATTTGTCAGTTGCACCAATGAAGTTTGTATATAATCCCATTGGAGTAAATATTTCACAGTTAAAGCCATAGCAGATAACCTTCACATACTAATAAAGCACTGGAGCATGGAGCTAAGGATCAGAAGGAAAATGATCAGTGTTAGTTCTGTGTGTTGGAAGCAGCAGAAGAATGCCCAGAATGCAGACCAGGCTCGGTGAATACAACAGGGATATGCATCACATCACTCCACATGACTGAATACAGCAGGATGTCTCAGTGTCTGTTTTGTGAACTGTTCTGATGCACAAAAACTTGCAATAGGTCCAGAATCTAGTCTCCCACTGGGTCTCTGTCTTGCCTTGGATGATCAACCTGCAGACGTCAAATGCAATGTTCATTCAGTGCATGTTCTCTTATAAAAGTAACTTTTTGAGTGCCTGGTAAAGAACACTGTAAACAAAAATACTACCAGATACTCAAACGGTTTCTTGCCTCATGCTTTCATACTCATTAATGTCTGATCAATAATACTAGGCTGCACATATATAGATAATTGCTCAAGTTGCACTTTAATATTATTATTTTACATTTGGTACATTTTATAGTCTTTATAGTACATTTGCCTGTATATCTGTACTAGAGAGGGGGAGGGGGAGAGGGAGAGGGAGAGACCGACCGACCGTGTGTGTCTGTGTGTCTGTCTGTGTCTGTCTGTGTGTGTCTGTCTGACCGACCGACCGACTGTCTGTCTGTGTGTGCGTGTCTGTGTGTGTATAAACATGCTTGGCCAGATAAAATATGATTCTGATTTTGACATACGCCAAACCTTTTTCTGCTATTTTACAGCTTTCTTAAAGTCGAGCCAAATTCATTAAGTATCTAAATCTCTCTCAATGCAGAATTGCTGCCCAAATGGAAACATTATGTTGTAAACAAACCAACCATAACTAGGGGTGTGTGATATTGACAAAAAATGATTTCGCAGTATTTTATGAGATTTTGTCAGTAATGAAAATTGGGCAATACTTCTAAAGTATTCAAAGATCTCTCTTGTAACTGCTCAAACTGACACGACCTTTCATCGTTTAATTGGTGACAGTATTTACACCTTGCCATCTGTTACTTTTCTTGATTATAATGCATTCGGTTAGGTTTGCTGAATGTTTTTTGTGTTGGTACCTGGCTAACTGTGGGCAGCTGACTCCTAAAATCTTTCATAATCATATCATTTGCATTTTTAAAATTCCTATTCTGATTCCAAATCTGTTTATTGTTTCCAGACACAAGGTTATATCGAAGGTTACTTTAGAACCAGTCATATCAGATCAAGTAATTAAATTTAATCAATTGCTGTGGGAGGAAACTGAAGTACACTGAGTAAACCCACGAGGACATCCGGACTACACACAAATGACCCAGCTCCACCTGGGTATCGAACCCAGGACCTTCTTGCTGTGATGCAATGGTACTTCCTACCAAGCCACCATCATAAATATATTTATTTAATTTCTTAATGGAAGTCACTTCTTACAAGACGTTAATAATTTTACACCCCAGCTGTTTACAATGCTAAGCCTAAAAAATAGGAATAATTGTTTTTCTTCCTCTCTCAGGTTCTTACCACTCCTTTAAGACTCCTTACATCTTTCCAAAACAGTCTCATGCTTGACTAAGAACTCCATCTCGTTACCATCTCACTCAGCCACCCAACTGGGTCAGAATTCACCCTTAAACATTATAAAGAAACGCTTGCGTTTAACATCTTCCTTCCTTTTTCTGCATGTGAACTGTCTTCCCATGTCTCAGTGCTGTGTGATGAGCCAAGGAAAGCTTTTTATAGCCTGAAAGTGAGTTTGCGCCGGCATGAATGGTTCATCCATAGCGACAATGCAAAACTATTCACTCTTCTCTCATGTCTGTGCTAATCAACAACGTTACAACAACCTTTTTTCTCTAAAGCTTTCTACCCTGAGGTCAAAATTTCAGAGTTCCAAGCTTTAGTCGAACACATCCTAACTTTTGTGGGAAGTGAATCTCACACTTTGTGTGACTTTGAAGTACCTCCATGTTGCTGTAGCTCCAGAAAAGTGTACTGTATAAGCGGTAGTCACGTTCCTTTTTTTGCAGTAACTGAAAGGCTGTTTCTGAAAGGAAAGTGAGTCAAAAGCTAAGCTAAACCAGATCCTACAGCAAGACAGTAAAGAGAGACCCACCCACACACACTGTTCCAAACACCTCGCCTCAGCTCTCTCCCTTGCCCTCGGTCTCTCCTCTCTCTGTCCATGGATGTATCCTGTTTGGTTGCAGTTGTACTCTCTGACAAGTCATAATGCATTGGTGGAAACTGCTGATCAGTCTTTAATCCGAGTGTTGAAGTAAATTTGTCTCTTTCCATTAAAGCGAAAGCTCGTAATTTTGAAATCACCAAGTGCAGCAGTTGTAACACTGCCTCTGCTGCAGTGAAAGAGCAATCCCGCATCCTATAATGTGCTGTCTGTGGATAGGACTTTTAATTATCTTTTAGTGAGGCTATAAGTGGAAGGAATGGTACGCTGTATCTGTAAAGCTCGTTTCGGGATAGCAGTTGAAAAACACTGACTTCATCAAGGTCATAGTGGCGGAAAATTCATTACAAATCCTTCATGGAGGGGTTTTCTCTTTATTTTGCGGCCGAGTTGATCACCCTTCATCTTTAACTGGAACCTCATTTTGTATTCTAAATGGATATAGTCATACACAATTGACAGGGTTTTGTATATTAAGCAGTGTTTATTCTAATCTGTTGTAAAAATCTTCAAAACATTGATAAGTTTGAGTGTTTTGTTTAAGTTAAGAAGGCTGAAAACCTTAGTCTAGCACAGTTGGCATGGGGAGGCCGCGTCCTGCAATAGCGAAGACGTACTAGATGCTGTTTTTTCTGCTGTGTCAACAAATCTGTTAGGCCTTTTGTCTTTTTGTTAGTGAAGTTAATTGTGGTAACTAACTGTAAGTGGTAACTAACTACAAGTGATTTACATCCATGCATATTACTCAATACCAAAATAATTTTACTGATGAAGATAAAACTTGATCTTGCTCAGTTCATCTTGTTTTAGGAAGTGCAGCAATTTTGCCGAATGCGGCATTACCATGTTTAACTGTACATGTCTGTGTTTCGATTATCCTGTAGTAATGTTCTTCAGTTCTTTGGCATGACAAATTGTCATAGTTTTAGTAACCTTTAGTCGTAGCTCTTTATTTCTGCTCGTTGGGAAAAAGGAAGGTTTTCTCCAATCAATACATATATATTTTTGAGCAAACCTTGGCATGTGTGTTGAGAAAGGGTGTGCCAGTCGTTCTTCATCCTGCGCTTCATCTGCCTAAATTGGCACCATGATGTAACTGGGAACTTGGCTGGTTTAAGCACATTGTGAAAAAAGTTAGTTGTTGAGCTGTCTTTAACAGCAACCAATTTCCAGCATAGTTTGCCGACATGAACTTGGAGTGACATATTACGCTTACAATAATATCAGATTGCACATGGTTAAATCAGCAGTTAAGATATTACCATAGCCAGTACATATCACACACCACTACTGTGTTTAGTCTGATGGTTCTTGTAATCTTTCTTTTCAGGCAGATCATTTAGACATATGACGTCTATCTAAAATTATTACATTGTCCACCTCTTGTTGGCATTATCCATTTAAACAGGTAACACTTTGACGAAATCAGAGATGTGATTATCTGAATAATGGCATTTTATGACAGTGAAACTCATTGAGATTTTCATGATGGCCCATCCTATTGTTCTGTGGCTGCATGCTTCAAACTGTGCTGTGAGCATCTAATGCTTTTGACCTTGTAATATAGTAATAATTAGTGTTTTGTTCTCCTTTAAGCATGCTTTAATACTTAACTGTAAATGAACAGTAGTTTAGAAGTGCCGGCTTCACGTCTTTTAGGAAATACACATTTGTTTTAGCACTTTAGTAATAGCTGTATCGGTGCAGTGGAATTGGTCCAAATCAAGTTTTTTTTCTTTCTTTCTGGCTACTCTGATGCATCTCTGAAAGACCATGGTGCAGAGTCACAAACTATTCCTGCAGTGGCATGGAAAGAGACAGGGACTGTAATTAAAGGTCTATTTTAAATGGCTTGTTCTTGTAGGAACAGTACCATATCAAACTGTACCATACTTTGTTCTGAGGCAGATTCACAGGGACAACACAGGGTCTGATGAATCTCACTAGTCCTTGTCGGGATAGGTACATAAGTCTCAGCATCAATGTGTTATTACTCCTCGCAGAATCCTACACTGTTAAAGTGCACACACGCCATGCTGATTCAGCTGCCTAACAGTTGCCTTTCGTGTGTCTGTGGCATGCCTCCCACGAGTCCTGGTTAAAACATGTGATCTATTATTTAGTCTTATTCTGTGTGCTACAGTGAGTCACTGCACCAGCAGCTTTTGTGCGTTGCAGGTAGGGATGATGTACTGTTTCATGTTCTATGGTATAGCTTTTACATGCATGCGTGTGGGGTGTTATTTGTAATTGGCAAACTTTGTTATGAATGTTACATTAAAATCTGTAGTGACTTATTTTTTATACTATCTATTCTATCCTATTCTATACATTCTATCCTTTGTCAGAATGCAGATCAGTGAGCAGAATTGATATACTAATAACATTTAATATATAGCGTTTTTATCAGAATTGGACGGATGTGACCATAACATGTTTTCTGCCCATACTGTTCATTTTTAAGACATTTTCAAGACATGAATATGAAAATGTTATATTGTTGTATAGCGACCGCTGCTTCACAACAAGTGTGTGAAGGAGCGGTATCGCAGGTCCTTCCTTCCTGCTGCTGTTAGACTCTACAACCAGCACTTCTCCCAGCAGACCACATATACACAGCAGACTATACACACACACACACACACACACACACACACACACACACACACACACTTAAACACTACACACTTACAGAATTTTTTTTTTCAGTGTGACATATTATGCAATATTTTTTCCATTACCCCAGTGCAATTAGGAAGCAACACGCAATTATATGTAAATACAATCCTAAGAGTTCTTGACTTTTATTAGTTATATTGTATATACTGTACTGTTTATTTATCTATTTTTTTGGTCTGAGTGCCTTGCTATCCCTTGCTGCTGTAGCACTTGCTGGTGAATTTCTTATCTTGTACCAATCCAATGTAGGGCACATATACTCACAAATAACTTAATCGGTTTACCTATAGCATGTCTTTGGACTGTGTAAGGAAACCAAAACTCACGCAGACATGGGGAACTCATGGGGACATGCAAACTCCACACAGAAAGCACCCAGACTGTTCGAACTAGTGCTACCCACTGAGCCACCATGCTGCCCCATAACAATATTTCTAAATGCAGTTTTGCATGTTAACTTGTTTATCAAGTTAATAAGTTAATTTAATAAATAAATAAATAATAGAAGTGGTGTTTGACTTCTCAGTTGGCACTGTTAATATTGTCGTCTTGATCATCAGCCTCACCTGTTCCTTGGTGAACATACCTGCACCATGGCCCACTTTCAGAAAAGCAGATTGTTTGGATCTATTGTTATTTTTTTAGTGCATGGCTTCCTTTGGGTTCTTCAGGGTTACAGAGTCAGCTTTTTCAGCTTTGCTGACAGTTCCTATTAAGACTGCATGTATTGCACCAGATGTTACTGAAACTTGTCTCGACCACGAGATGCATGTTTATTCTTTTTTTTAAATCGTGCATAATGAAGAGATTACTTTAATGTTGTACAGTCAGGAGAAAAAGTTCAGACTTAGCTCAAGTCGTATCAAACAGAAACTTGTCAATTGGGTTAACATGATGCTCTGGACACAGGACAGTCTTGATGCTTTAGTGCTAATAGATGGATGAATGGATGAAACATTATACACGGTCCTAGCTTTTGCAGCTATAACATCTTCCACTCTTCTGGGAATGATTTCTACAAGATTTTGGGTGATGTCTGAGGAACTCTTTGTTCATTCATCCAGGAGATCAATTATGAGGTCAGGCGTTGATGTTGGATGAGGCGGCTTGACTCTCAATCTCCATTCTGGCTCTTCCCAAAGGTGTTCCAAAAACCTTTTGTACACCACAGCATACAGTTGTCCAAAAATGGGTTGTTATGCTGACGCATTAAGATTTCCCATCAGTGGAACAGGGAGACCTAGGCCCAGTCGGCACTCGGCGACCTCGCTCTGTAACGTTGAATAGTCTGACACTTGGCGGTTGAGTTGCTGTGGTTTCTAAATGCAGCCGCCTTTCTATACCCTACAAAGATAATCTATGAAATAAGAAAGTTCACATACTGACTTGTTGCAGCAGTGGCATCCTTTTACAAAACCAAATTTGAATTCAGTAAGCTATTTATAACAACCCATTCTTTAATAAATGTTTAGAAAGGCAGACATGACTGGGTGCTTGCTTTTATACACTGTGACATCAGGACTGAATGAGTAACCTGAACATCGAACTTGATTTTGTCTACATAGTGTGTAGTCTGTATATATATGTCTCTCTCTCTCTCTCTCTCTCTCTCTCTCTCTCTCTCTCTCTCTCATTATTGTCTGTGATGGATGTCTCATTGAGCATGGCTGTGCCGCAGGGATCTGTGATGAGGTGTTGTGCTAAAATATTCGTCTGATTTAGAACTGCCATATCACATGGATATTAAAAGATACTTAAAAGATGCCTCCCATGCTTTTTAGCTCTTGCATCCGTACCATTCAGATGCTATGAAACTGAGCTGGCTGAAAGATCTGTGATTTACAGCAAAGCTGTAAAATATGGCATTGAAAAGCTGCTCATAGGTGAGAACAGAATGCTTGAAATCATTTTAAAAAAATTCATCGTTAATATTGTGTTTTAGGGGGCTCTGGACTGGAGGAATTCTGACGTAGATTCTGGTGCTCTCTGCATTTTACGGCATAGACTTTAAACGTTGTCCATGTTATCATTAGCAGTAGAAGCTCAGTAGGGTCAGATCTTGGTTGATATCTTAAGATAATTTTCCTGTGAGGTGGGTTTAGATTTATGTAAAAACACACATTTAAACATATTTTAACGGTTTCTCGACATATGCTGTACCTTTTAGACTTCCAAGGTTTTTTTTCCTTCCTCAGCATGTGGGCTAAGGTTGGGTTAGAATGCATCGGACCGTCAAGAGTTTGAAAGTGGAACAGGGTTGAAGGAGAGGTGACCTGTATCAGACCCTGTGGGATAGTTATGCAGAGTAAACGAAACCAAATATGGGAAAGCAAAGAGGAAAAGGAACAAAGTTAACGGTACAAATTCAGACAACGTTCCTTAACTAATTCAATTTGAAATCTGAGGTTCCACTGTACCAGTTGTTTTCTATTCAAAGGGAATTGTCGGTGTGAATTCAGAAACAACTTCTTACTTATAAGGGGAATTTATTATTTATTTATTATTACAGTAATCACATGCAATGATTGCGATACAAATTGTGAGATTAACTTGATTAAATATTTTAAGCGTTACCCACCCTATTTTAATTCTCACTTGCATTTTTTAATTCGTATTAAATTAGCTCTGTAAAGCCATGAGTACACAATATAAGCTTAAACCGAATGCATTTATTACTTGATTTTTACAATTTTTTGATGTTGTCTTATTTACATCTACATTTATTTCGACATTTTATTGCGAGTGAGGACTGCCAAGCTGTCACAATTAGCAGAATGAAATGTTAATGCAAATATTTATTATGAAACTGTAGTAAAATCTGTACATTCATAGGGAAAACATGCAATCTCCTTAAAGTCAAAGGTTGGAATCAAACAGTGAATCTCTGATGCTATGAAAACTAAGTGTGCTTTTTGTAGTATGCTGAATGTAGGGAATAGAAAACCTTTTCAGTTCTAGAAATATTGAAACAATGTTTTGCTTTGTATAATGTTTATTGATCTTGTTCTAACCTTCTCTTTTTTATTCATTTCAGTAACTAACAAGAAGCCAACACAAGTAGCCATCACGAAAGTGAAGCAGTTTGAAGGCTCCTCCTCTTTTGTCCGAAGATCCCAGTGGACTCTTGAACAGCTTAGGCAGGTTAATGGCATCGACCCTAACAGGGTGAGTAGCGTGGTCCCAGTGGGTCTCTGAAACTTTGTGTGGGGTCTCTCCCTTATTTTACCTCTGTTTCATCTAGTGGGACTTTTGACTTTTTTGAGACATCTAACAAGATAACTGTTCTTTCTTTCTTTTTCTCTTTCTCTCTCATTGTCTTGCCACAGGACTGCCCAGAATTTGACTTGACATTTGAGACCAGCTTTGACCAGTGGGTGGCTGGTTCAGCAGGAGACAAGTGCATGTTTGTCCAGATCCTTCACAACACGTGTCAGCGCCACAGTGCAGACAGAAAACCAGAGTTTGTCAACTGCCAGTCCAAACTGCTGGGAGGTAAACCAGTCGTAACATCCACCTTAAAAAGATGTGTAGCTGTGAATGTAACATGCATGTACATCTCTCAAATTACATCAGACTGCTTTTTTTCTGGTGATGCCAATCATAATGAATCATAATGTTCTTGTTTTGATTTCTTAAAAAACTTGACTTTACAAAACAAAACCTGGAAAAAGCAGTTTGACTTGAGTTAACCCAAATAATACACTTCTAATGTTTTGAGTTTATTATAACAGTTTATGGATACTCGTCTGAGAGCCGTTCTGTAGTTGGCATTTTGTTGGGAGTTTGTCTCCTAGTCCATAGATCCCAGCTTGATATCTGGCTTTGTGCCTTTGCCCCTGAGAGGACTGTCTGGATTATCGTGGGTTGTCTGAGGCAAACCATTGGGGACGCAGGTGGATCGGATACAAGCATGCTGTTCTAGCACGGTGGGGACCTGTCATTGATTTGAAAATTTCTGCTCCCATCTGTGGTTCCTGAATGACATTATGCCTTAATCTGTTAGGGGTTTAGTTTGTCAGGAAGCTGTATTGAAAATCATGTATCCAAACATTGGAAAGCAGATGTTATTCCTTTTGGCTCCCTTACAAAGAAGAAGCGTTTTGTCTCTTACAGTCTAAGTCTCACACCAGTGCAAAACAAATATCATGAAGCTGCTCAGGTGTGGGACAATAACTGTGGGGGACGCATCCTCTGGAAATCCAAATCCTCTAAAGCTTCTACTAATTAGACTGAAGTATCTAAATAACCACAATATGACATGTACAGCAAAATTCTAGATGAAGTTTTTGGACAGACTTTGCTAAAACTTTGTGAGGTGGACAGCTAAGCTCAAACTTTTAACAGATATGCAACCCAGGAACCACATCTATGAGTCAGTATATCCTGTGGAGGTAAAAGCTTGTTCCTGAAGACTTTAATAAAGTGAGTTTCGGCATGACGTTTTAAGTGACGCTCAGATAGAATGGCACCTGAACAGAGTGTACCTCCGTTTGCATAAAGTGAATTCCCTGAAAGGGTACTAAGTGTATCTGGCACACAATCTTGCTTGGTTAATGTTAAAACCCACAGCTATTCCAGCTGTTTGGGATGCAAGACCATTGATTTAGAACAACTTTTTAAAACTATTACAGGTCTACGTTGTTCGATGTTACGTTCTGTAAAAGCTGGACATTGACTGCCAAAATGTAGTTTAGATACTTTGCTTTATATTAAACTATAATATTAATTATAACATCGTACGAAAACATGTGGTGCAGTACTGTACAATTCTTGTCTTTGTATCCATTATAAAAAATTAAACATGGAAATGAAACAAACAATGTTGTTTTAAGATCTTCAAGACTTGTTATATCTGTCTGCAGGTGCCATAAGGGTTTGCTCATACTACTTTTCTGTCATTCAGAAGTACAGGTAGTCCCAGAATATCAAATTGGATATACTCTGACAAATCCATTGCAAGTTCAATTCATTACAAATAAGGGAGCTTAATATATACTACAGATACACTAGTTGAGTGACCGGTGACCGGAATCAGACAGTTTTTAACGTGATTGACTGTGACCGGTGATTGGCTGATCAGTCATAAATAGGCGATTTTGAGCCAGTCACATTTAGTCTACACTTGTGTACTTGTGACGCTTATAGTGGTACAAACACAGCCACACACAAACGGCACAGTGCATTGGCTGACGTTATTTAAGAATACAGTTGATGTGTAAGGACCTTTAATCTTGTTTTCTAGTTCCAACATTAGGGTAAGAGTTTTTTTTAGTAGTATGACTTACCATCTTGACGTATGCTGTGTAGTACAAGAGTGGGATGAGTTGCAGTTGCCTCTTTGTCTGTACTCTTGCACTAACTCTTATCAAGGCTGAAAATATAGTACAATTTGAGCAAGTTTGCAGTGATTGATAGTGTGTGGCCGACCCCACAAAGCTAAATTTAGTGAGAGAATAGAGGTACAAGCCAACAGCTCTTCCCACCTTTAGAAATTGTTTCTGTAAGCTGTCATTTAGACAGAAAGAAAATCTGAATCGGCCCATCATGTATTTTAAAAATCGGCCAAGAAAATTGCGATCAGTGCATCCTGAATATATATACTGTATATGTAGCGTAGCCTGCCTTAAACATGCTTAAAACACTTAGATTAAACTACAGTTGGTTTTATCTTAAAACAAAGCTACTGTTTTATTATTAAATAATGTTTTGAAAGTGGGAAAACAGAAACATAAATGATCATGGTTTTTCTATACTACATTTCCCAGCATTCATCACTCCTACTTAACTTCCATGTCACGCACCACTGAGTTAATCATTCGGCACAGGACGGTGCAGGAGAGCATGATACTACTGGGCAAAAATTATCAATTCAGAGTATGGTTTCTGCTGAATATATATTTATGTTTATTATCGGATTTCTATGATTTAGTTGACCATAATAAAACAGGGAGTACCTGTATATAAGACATATTTTTATTTTCTGTTGTAATCATTAAGACCTGAGACCTTAAAGTGAACAGATACCTGTACTCGTTTAGATTAGGGGTTATTTTGTGTGGCCACCAGTACTAGAATCTGTACTCTTATTTACCTAAACTTTGAAACCCTTTCATTGTGACCTAGTTTTCTTCATTGAATAGCAGTCTGTTCTGGTTATTAGTCTGTGCTCTTAACTTTAGTAAAATAAAATAATTTAGCTGGTCATCAATTTGAGCTCAGAGAATTCAGTCTGAGCTGACAGTCACTAACTTCTAAAATGAATTAATATTGATTTGCAGCAATACAATGTTCACTTTTTGGGTATGTGAATTGAGCTGGTGAACTTGGGATGATTCTGAAAGCGTGTTTTAACAGTAGTTTCTAGATTTTGTTTAATGCAATTCTGTTCTAATTACGCACCGGGCCAGATTTTCCGAATAGAAAATTACTGAGTGTGAGATCCAAATAAAGTAAAACATTTTTTTTACCTGCTCTGTTAAGCATTCACAGAAAAGGACATACTGTTTACAGTTATGTCTCTGTGCCGTACTCCATATCAAGGGCACTAGATTTGTACCTTTTGGTTTTTGTCCTTTTACTACAGGACAGCAACTCAGATGTTTTGACTGAAATTCAGTCATTAAAAATATTGAAAACACAGCTATTTAATTTGGTGAATATGGCCCTACTTGGACTAATTGATTTTGTGTGAATATTGCTAACATTTAAAAGCAGTGAGTTGAATTAACAAAACAAATTGATTGACAAAGTGAAATCACTAAGCAGTTTCCTTTGTCGTTTTCAGTAGCGGCGGATCAGTCGGTAAATTCAGTCACTTTCCGTTGCAAGAAATTTTTGAACAGAATGAGGAAGACTGTTGTTTCAGATCCAGGTGTTCTACTTCGAGCAGGTAAGCAGAGACGCTAAGAGTCTTGCTGTAAAATTGAAGCTGTATTCAGAAAGGATCAGTTTAAATGAAGAGTAAGGTAATTATTACTAGGGGATCTGAGCCATTTTGCTTCTGATTAGCAGCATGTTATTAGCGACAGACTGCGTTTATAGGCCAGGAGGTAATTTTACTTTTTGTTGACATTATTGAAACAACGTTATTCTGATGGAAATACGCTGTGGTCATAAAGGGATGCACATGGTCAGCAACAATACTTTGACATTAAACAATGCTCACACCATTACACCACCAGCCTGTACTATTGATACAAGAAAGACTGGATTCATGTTTTTATTTTGCCTCAGAACTCAAACTCACCAGAGGCCACGTTTTTTTCTTCTATTGTCCAATCTTGGTGAGTTTATGTGAGTTGTAAATTGGCACGTGTACTGCTCCAAAATTACTGTTACTGAGTTATTGTTAACTTTCTGTCAGCTCGAATCAGCCTGGTCGTTCTCCTCTGACCTCTCCTCTGACCTCTGGAATTGACAAGACCTTTTCACCCTGAGAACTACCACTCATTCAGTCTCTCTTTTTCAACAATTCTGTCTAAACTCTAGACATGACTGTGTGTGGAAAAGTTTGGATAATGTGCAGCTCTAATTAGTTTAGCTTCACAGCTTGACAAGCTGGTTGTTGGTGATAGCCTGAACTGTAGTCACATCTCTGCATGTTGAGACTGCTACTCATCAGCCTGCTGAACAAAGTAGAACGTTTTAATATCTCAACAAATAAGCAGTCTCAAATACAGAATGCACTGACCATGCACAGATGGTAAATCTCTTATATGCCGGATAATGATGAATGTTTATTTCCTTGGTTTCTTTCTTATTGACATTGTTTTAGATATATGCAGGACATACCTGTTTGTATACCAGACCTTGTTTTTCTGTTAGAGATTTACCAAAATTCTGGCCACAGGACAAACTAAAAAGAACAGCAGCTACTGTTGTTGGTTTACTGAACAGAAAAGGAACAGAGATTCGCCAAAAAATTAGTCATCAAACATACTCCGTGCTGTGTTCAATTCAATTCAAATTGCTTTGCTGTACCTCTTGTTCTATTTTAGTACAGGACAGCAGCTACTGTTCCATGTCACTAGACAGAAAGGTGGCCAATGTGCTAGTTGTGCCCGTGGTACATGTGATATTAGGACAGCACAGTGTGTAGACCAGTGGTTCCCCAAACGTGTTTTAGCCAGGATTCTATATGGAGCATAAAAGTGCAAGTAATATGCAGGTAAAACCTTCATAGTGCACCATGTGACATGAAAATACATTGCATTCAATTCAAATTGATTTCTATAGCACTTACAATGAAGCATTGTCTCAAAGCAGCTTTACTATCTTAAATTATGGATGGATGGCAGATCACCACCTTGAGCTAAATCCTGGCAAGACAGAAGTCTTACTCTTCTCAGGTGACTCTTGTCCCCACCAAGACCTTGTCCTCTCGGTTGACAATGCTAGGATCTCCCCCTCTGGTGTGGCTCGCAACCTGGTGACAACCAACTGTCCTTTTCTACCCACGTTGCTAACGTCTCTCGGTCGGGTCGTGTCCCTACAGCTGATCCAGAATTCAGCTGCAAGACATGTGTTCAATGTTCCCAAGTTCACACACACTACACCACTCCTCCGCTCTCTTCACTGGCTTCCTGTAGCTGCTCGCATCAGATTTAAGACTCTGATGCTTGCTTACAAAGCTAAAATTGGACCTGCACCTTGCAGCACTACACCCCGCTCACTCCGGTCCTCTAGCGCTGCTTGATTGGTCCCCCCGTCTCTCAGGGGAAAAGGAAGGCATTCCCTGTTCGAACAGTTGAGTCTCTGCCCATCTTCAAACGTCATTTGAAGACCCATTTATTCCGCTCTTACCTCAACTAAACCCCCACCCTTGTCTTTCTTTTTCTTAAAAACACACACACGCACAGCCTTTATAGTTTCAGAAGTGTATTCTTACGTAACATATATTAAAGTAATAGTTAAATTAAATAAATAATTTCATTTAAATCAATAATAAAATTGAAATTAGTAATAAAATTCAAAATAAATAACAAAACAAATTTTAAAATTATTCTTTAGGGGTAAGTTCTTGGAGGCACATCATCTCCTAATAAGTAAACGATGGAGGGAGTTCCTGCACTCTGGTGGGACTGGGTTCTGTTGATGAAGACCAGTAGAGTGATTTTGAGGTGGAGGAATCTAAGTGTGTGGAGCTGGAACTGGTACCAGAACATCAGTTTGGAGAGAAAAGAGAAAATGTAGTTAGTTACAGGTTAGGAACACAGTCTATTATCAATCACTGATACCATGTGCAGCATGAAACTCTGGCAGCACTAACTATAGCAGCATAGATAAAACATGCATGCATTTGTTTAGCTCATATGCCCATGTTACATTATATCTGCTGAAATACATTTCTCTTGTAGAGAATGTGTGATGGTTATTTTGAGGTTGTTGTTTTTTTTAATTCAAACTTATGCGTTAGACTGCTGTTTCACTCTATATTATGTTGAATAAACCTCTGTTATTAAGCACATGTGATGCATGTCTTTTATTAAGCAGACTATAACCAATCTATGATTTAATTGCCTAGTATTTTTTGATTGCAGAAGTGTTGGCTCCATATATGAACTTATGAGAAACCAAAGTGTCTGTTCTCTTTTGAGAAATGAGGTGGGCGAAAGCAGAACTCGAAGAATTAGCACAGAACAGAATTAGTAGAATTGTCCCTGTTGGCTGCTCTGGAACAGGTTTGCTGGGAAGGAAGTACAGGTCATGGTGTTCATTAGCAGATGACCTCAGTTTTAATTAATGCATTTCTCCGAGCCATTAGATGACAGAGAGTGCAAAGTAGTCCAAGTCTTAATCAATGTTGAACAGAAAAGTTTCTACAGTATGAAGTTTGACGTAATACAGGCTGTTCGGGTAAATTCAGATCACTATTGTGTATTAGCCATTGTGTAGTTTTACTGTGAAACACATCACTTGGACTGCTGTAACTTTTTAATATTGCTCTTTTCTGCTTTAGAATGACATATAAAGGCGTTAGAAAATCACTTTTGAATGCAGATTTGCTAGCCTTTTGTTGTACAGATCTTCTACCTCATGAGTCATGCTTCAGATTTTCAATAAGAATGAGTACGCAGTGCAGACTACCTGATTTATTCTGTATGACAAAAGCCTGACATTTATATATCTGGTCTGGAGCTTCAGACAGATTGTGGTGCTGAAAGTAAGTTTGGGAAGTGGGAGATTTAGTAGTGTCTGTGTGTGTTACCATGTTGTGAAGCCATCTTCATTTCATATATACAACGTTTCTCTTCTGTTTAATTGTTTCCTTTATTGTAGCTGATTGTGTATGGGTATTGGACAAATATTTGAACCAAAAATGAATCAATGTATCCTGGTTCGCCTCTGTTTATCCTGGTTAGGCTTGCAGTGGATAGTCTGGCACCTTAACCAGAATTCACTTGCTGCAGCAGGGTTAACCCTGAACAGGGTGCCAGTCCATCACCAGCATTTGAACACAGGCATTCAGAAACCGCAGTTTCCATTAGATGACTCTAATCACTGAACGGATATATTTCATTTAGTTAACGTAAATTTTATAGGAGAGAAATAATTTGTGTGGATCGATATCATTAGGCTCCCCTCTGCATTTGACAAGTATGTATCTATACACACCTGAGCCCTGCAGGTGGGAGGCCATTCCATCAAATAGGAGTAAATTTATTATGGAAATGGTCAACCTGGGACTAAAAGATTATGTCCTAAAATCCTTTATTGTTATGATATTATCATTTAATGGCACACTATCAGATTCTGTTTGCACAAAGTTTTATACAGGTATGCGTATGTTTGTATGTTTAACGATCAATATCTGTTTGATTTAACGACCAAAAAGGTCTTAAGTATAACTGTAAATGAAACTGTCTTATGTAAGTCTAATTCTTGTTTCAGTGGCAGAAAACTAACAAGCGAACCCTTGAAACACCTAATGTCTAATGCGAGGCATAAAAATCATGACTTTACTTTCTTGTTTGCTTTTGTTACGTGTTTCAAGATTTGTATAAGATACAAAGATGAGAATTACTGTACATTACTGTGCTAAATGGTTTCATATTGTGTTTTGGTTGTATTATTGTTTAAAATAATAATAAAATGTATTGCAAAAGTGTCAAAAACACTGTGACGATGGTATTGGTGGGGCAACGGCCATTTCAGTTACCGTCCTGTTTCACAAAGTTATGCAGATGTTAAATGGCACATACCTCTACATTGGAAGTTTGTTTATAATCTACCTTGATCCATGCTGTCTGGATGTTGTGACTTGGCCTGTGATAATAATGTGTAACCGTAAACAGAGGTACACAATCTAATCCAGCCTTGTGACTGACTGTGCTGTGTCTCTTATGGATAACTCATGGTCATTGTGACAGATTTGACTCCACATGATAAGGGAATTATAGGCATTGCTGACAAAATTACTAGTGTGGCTTTATCACTTGGAATTACATGAACAACGTACTCCTCTACCAGTATGGAGCACATTGTGCAGAATATTTCAGTCGTTTAGCAAAGTGTTGGCCATTTTGAATTGGTATTGAATAAGCTTTTGGTTCTGTGAAAATGGCGTGAGAACAGGACATTAGCTTTACATTAACCTGTTTTAAAGGGTGTTTATATTCATTGACACAAAAGGAAAAATGTCAGATTGCAGATAGAAAATTTTTGGAATGCTGCAAAACTGCATGTAGTTATGTCACATGCAGATATGGAAATGTTTATTGGTGTGGACTGATTAGAGACTGTCTTGACAAAAGAGGGCATAAAATGCTGTCAGGGCCATATTTGGGTAGGGTACCGCTTGGTGGGAATGTTGTTGGGAGATCATAGACTAATAGATATGCCCTCAGATATATTTTGTCCAGTTGACAGACTTTGGGAGGGTCATTGTTCAGAGAAAAACATATGGTCATTTTGAGTTTAATCACCATTCAAGCATATATTATACCAGCTAAGAGACCAGCTTCAGCAACTTACAAGTGTGTGGGATCTACAGACATTAGTGTAAATACTATATATGCCATTAAACTGAGAAAACTTGGACTTGGTCTTCAAAATCGTATATAATGATACCAGAATGAAGCTCACCATTAGGGTCATCACACCCATAGTGATCTACTGTAGGGTAGAATCAGTGTGTGACAACAAAAAATGTCAAAAAATGACAACAACAAATCAGTCAGATGTGCCGTAGTGTCCAGTGAAACCAGAGCCGAAAATCAGTGAATGGACATTTTGTCTTGCAGCATCACCTCATGTCTTGGGTCAAAGCAAATCTTTGTACATGTAGTTATTTATGCCATCTGCTAATTTGTGCCACTCTCACTGAGATCTGAACTGATCTGAAGGTGCCTTCTGTTTCCCAAAGCCTTGTCTATTGTTCTTGGAACATTTCAATGCTTGTGTTCTGCCCCTGTGAAAATCTGTATGTTTAAAACGTTGAAAGGGCCTTTTGTGGTGTAAGGGTATGGAGACAGTATCTAAAACTTTAATATAAATAAACAAACATAGTACTGTGCAAAAGTTTTGGAATTTCTGTTTAAGCAATAGTTTAATGACGATATGTAACATTGTCCATGGATTTGTCACTTGATAATACTCTTCATTGCAGTCTTTTTTAATCTTTAGCACACCTTGACCCTCCTCCACTTCTGAAAAAGAGGTTTATAGGCTTCTATCTGTGCATATAAATAGGCCTTAATCAAAATTCTTTAGACTGTATAATGGTCAACTTGGCATCCCATTGAAGCTGCCACCTGCTGCTTCTGCTCACGTCTAAGGGCAGGTCACATACTTGTCATTAAAAAAGCAGTTTTTTAAACACACATTTATTGTATTTTCTTGTTGTAGAGCATTGCTGAAACAAAGGTGTATCTAATGTACTGGATATATTCCTCCAAAGCAAGTACATGGCTTTCCCCCCAACTAGTTGGTTAGTATAGCAGCAATACCATGCTGAAAGCAGTTCAAATGATATATTTTAGTGAGAACATGTGCAGGTTTGGCCCCGTCAGCAGCACCGTCTGATCCTTATCTGTTATCAGGCCTTTCTTTTAACAAGAGAGAGGAAAAGGTCAGACACTTTTGTGGCCAAGCTTCTAAAATGATACGCAATGTAGTGTATGTAGGGTTTATATATGTTAATTGTTGTTTTATGCACAAAATAAAACTACATACCGATTTGTTTTCGTTGCTTCAGTTAAACATGATTTGACTAATTGCATCAACTATATTTTAATAGAGTTTAAATACTTTGGCTAGATAATGAATCATTTTAATCATTCCATTTTGATCCCTCTGTTAATTGACCATGACTGTGGTTGGCGAGTGTTGTTTGTTTCATCTATAATATTAGACATCAGTTTCTCATTCATGCTTTGTTTATGAAGTGTGATTGATTTGGATTGTATTTTAAATATAGACCACATACCCAGTTACATTCAGTAAATGCCGTTGAGGTCTAATTTGAATTCAAGTCTTGCATATTTACATCAATACACACTGATGATAAATTTTATGATCACTCTCACATCAAATAGCGTTGATTGTCATTACAACCGGGCGTGTCAAGATCTGGACTGGAAACATCTTGTTTGTTGGGATGGACTGAACATTGATTGTTTGTTCAGCAAATCCCACATACCCTTGATCAAACAGATCTGGAGTCCACAATCTGTACTCATGTTTCCCTGCAGAATATTCCCCATAGCATCCAAAACTCATTGTCCAGTTTTCACTTACCATACAGAAGCAATTGTATTTCTACAATGGCAGACTGTTGTCCATGGCTTGGTCTGTAGTCCAGGACCCCCTACAGGTCAGGTACCATTTGGGTGCCGGACCATTCTCAGCACTGCAGAGACACCGATGTGTTGGCGTGTGCTATGCTGGTATGAGTGGATCAGTGGACAAGGAGTGTGGAAGCCTGGAGGTATACCTAATAAAATGATCTGTGGGTTTATTGTCCAACGTGGAGAGAGGGCAATGTTTTTTTTTTTTAAATTTCAAATTATGAAATGTAATACCTGAAGTGACTTTGATTGTCGAGTGCGCGTGTGTACGAGAGCTTGCGTGCGTTGTCGTGTTACTTTCTGTGTAATCTCATGATGTTTTCTCTGTACTGTTTGCTTGTATGTGTGTGTACAGGTAACAGTATCCTGCACTCTGCAGCTGATAGCGTCAGCAGCGCTGTGCAGAAAGCCAGTCAGGCACTGAATGAGCGTGGAGAGAGACTGGGTCGGGTGGAGGAGAAGACTGGAGACATGATGAACAGCGCCCAGCAATTTGCAGATACTGCACATAAGGTACAGCCCTCCCCCAGCGGGGGGGGGGGGGGGGGGGGGGGGGGGGGGGGGGGGGGGGGGGGGTGGGGGGGGGGGGGGGGGG
>JAUZST010015383.1:0-62977 GCA_034779995.1 Parotocinclus haroldoi | reverse complement strand
TGTGTGTATATATATACATGTTTATATACGTATATATTATATACGTATACCTGTATATACTATATATTTAGTTTGCCGAAATTATAAGGAATTAGGAGTTTTAAATGTGTGGGTGTGTGATGTGGGAATCTAATATAATAATAATAATAATTTTATATAAAATTAAATGCCGTAATAAACAGAATTTCTCTGCACTTTGTGGCATTTTTGCATGATGCATTGTTAGACCCATAGTGTCTAATTTTGGTATTTACAAAAACTTTTTTTTACTTAATTTTGCACAGTGTGATGCTATCTCAGTATGTAAACAGATAAAATGCTTGTAAAACGCACACAGATGCGCACATGCAGCAGTACACATGAGATAGCAAAGCCTCCTCCAATATAAATTAACAGGCAGGAGGGCAAATCAGAAAGTCCAATATTATGATGATCCAATATTATGATGATGATCATTAGAAGTGCGAGGCATTTAAATTACATTTTGGGACCTTTTTTTTCTTCTTGTTTATTGATGACCCAACAACAAGAAACAAACAAACAAACTAGTATACCTTTCAAGTATACTGCTCACAAAAATTGAAATGGATAAAATATCCCCTAATTTTTCTGAACAGTGTAGTTCTACAATAGTCATCCATTTTCACGGTCAAAAGGAGGTATAAACACACACATGCTTTTAACCACATATGGTAAATAATGAACTAATGAATTTGTTTATTGTAGTAGAATAACACGTTTTCATTTTAATGTACTATAATAAACCTGATAAATTCAAAATAATTGCTGATTTATTAAATTATTGTAGACAATACAATCACGAATGAGAAATATTTGGGACGGTACGGAAAATTCAAACGTAATAAAATCGCAGTGCCCCTGACATGTACTTGGACCTTCATTGCAAACAGTATGAACCCAAGATGTAGTTTTTAATGTTGTGTCTGCTCAACTTCAATTTATTTGACGAGAAGCATCCAATTTTGCATGTCAGACTGGCAACATATAAAATGTTGGGATAGGGCAATTTATGGCTGGTTACAAGGTTAAAAACTAAATTTATGATGTGATTTCAAACAAGTGAGTGTGCTTATTTTCATTGTTTGGAGTTTCAAGTCTTTGAGGAGCAGAAATGACCAGAAGATCTCCATGGTAAACAAATATGTTTAAAATTAATGTTCCTCAAAGAAAGACAGTAAGGGATTTTTATATTTCGGTACTAACTTTTTCTGATTTCACTTGCATTGTCTTGTTGATATATGCATGGAGATACCAGGAAAATATGTAATTTGCAAGGAATTCGTTTTGGTCTAAAAATCTGTGTACTTTTGTACTTTTCTGCATTATTACTGAACTGAAAATGGCCTTTGCCATGCACACAGCATGTATATCTTCCACATTAGACGTGGAATATGAATTGATCTGACCACAATACACTACTGTGTGATGGTCCATCTGTCAATCTTCAGTTTTCTGATCTCAGCATTATTGGAGAAAAGTGCGCTGAAAGTTTAGAGCAACATGAATTTCTTTGAAACATCGCCTTTCCTCGGGACGTCCAAACATTTAGCAACAAGACAATGAAAAACATTAGGACTGAAATATGCAAATTTCTTCCAGTCTTTCTTGTAAGAACATTGCTTTTAAACATTTCAGTAATTTTCTCATGCACTGGTTGACAAACTGACAGCCATGTGCCAACCTTTCTCATCATAGGTTCAGTATTTCCTGGATGCTGCTTATGAACCAGTTCATGATTATAAGTTGTTGACATCACATGTTTGACATCACATCATTATTTAGATAAAATTGCCCGTGTCCCAACATTTTTTGGAATGTGTTGCAGGCCTGAAATGCAGGAATAGATTGGATTGTATTCATACTGTGTGCAATTAAATAAAAGTAAAAGTAAGATTTTTAAATTAGAATTTTCCATTATGTCCCAAGTTTTCCCAATTTGTGGTTGTGTGATGGTTTTGGATTTAGATTCAGAGTTAATGTTTTTCTTTGGCCACAAGATGGAACCAATATCTTAAATCTTGCCCTTGGCCTTTGTTTAGTGTCACTGTATTTTCTATGACATTCATCTTTTCAAAAGTCTGGTTCCACAAAAAGAAAGCATACTGTACACTTGCCTTCACGTTCATTTTAACACAGTTGTAGAGGTTAGAAACTGTAAACTAAAATAAAAAACAACTTTGAGTATGTTAGCATGACAAAACCGTTCACTTATTATGTTTAAAAACAGAAGTGTTGACTGAGTGATGGCAAATGTAAATACAAATGTAAAAAAACAGCCTCTTACCTTCCATACCCTCGGACTAAAACATAATTTAGTTTGATAGTTTTTAGAGGTATAATTTAGTAATGTATATAGTTTTTAGTTTTAGTTTTCATCTAATTATCATAAGCTTATTGTCAACTAAATTTATAGTAGGTTCTGTTGACTAAAATATGAAAATACAAATATTAATACTACTACTACTGCTAATAATAATAATAATAATAATAATAGTAATAATAATAATAATAATACAAATAATAATACAAATATGTAAAAATCATGAAACTATTTTTAAAAAATGTTTTACCATCTTTCTGTCCCTCTGAATTTCTGAATCACTGAATTTCCCCACTGTGGGACTAATAAATCTTATTTGCATTTCAGCGTCAGTGGGGTCTTTTATTTCACAAATAACTACCAAAAGCATATAATTAGCCCAAAAAACAATAGAAACATTAACATGCCTATATTTGCTTGGACCTCTGGATGACATGCCAGCAGGTGTTATTTCAAGTTGCCTCACACGGTTTACAAAGAGTCTTGTTTACCTTAACTGTGTCTATATATCGACTCTTCTCTTGTTGCAGGTGTTCATCTAATTTCTTAGATTTAGACATAAATATATATAAATGTAAAAACTGTAAATGTGTTGACATCAAATTAAGTTTCATGAGAAACAGTACAGAGCCTAGTTATACGGTTTCTTGGGGTTAGATGTCCTACTGCATTATTGATTGAATCACTACCCTCCTGCCTCCTCCTGCCTTTCCACATATACTAAAGTAGTTATGATTAGTTTGCTTGCTAACTTCCCCAACTTCCCCCAAAGTCAGATATGAGTGGAGATGGTTTTTATTCATTGATAAGTGTCAATTCATTGTGTCCTTCTTCATTATTTTTTATCAAGTTGCTGTCTTGTTCTCGTTAGAAGAAAAGGGAAGTTGATAAAAAAGAATGTCGAAACTCATTCGTCAGTGAAATTAACAGCATGCCTATTTTTTCTGTAACTATCCAAGAGTGATTGTTTTTCTAGCAGTTTTTGTTTGTTTGTTTTTTGCCACCATCCTTCTTGCTGTGCATGGACAAAAATAAACGTGGCTCCTCATCCAGACAAGTTTGTCACAGTTCCAGTTGATTGGGCATTTTTAATTATTGCCCTAACTGTAGATAAATAGCTATTATTTAAGATGGGTAACACTCCTTTTTGTAAGGATACATATATAAAAGAAAAGAAATATTTAATAGTTAAGAAATATTTAATTATGGGAAATTTCATTTTGAAGTATACTTTTTGTGAACAGTATATAAACTAATGTATTATGTGGATATATAACATATATTTCCATGTTAGATTAAGCTAATTAAGTTTTCTTCCTATACCTATTTTTACTCATCTTTACCAGGAGTACCAATTATTGTGGATTGTGCTACTCCTTGTATACTTATTAGTCAGGCCAGATAGCTCTCTGTCACAGAGCTCTTAGGTACTGCTTGTGTGTGCTGTTCAGGGCAGCGTATCACAGGAGGATTTGGGTGACCTTGAGAGCAGACTGGCTGCAGCCGAGAAGGCTTTGGCAGACAAACAGCAGACGATTGATGGAATGAAACAAGAGCTGTATGAGAAGGAGAAAGAGTTGGACACCATCTCTGTCTTTAAGGCCCAGGTAATGTGTGTGAAGGACTGTAGTTACAATTAATGAGGATATGTGATTCAATGAAGCTGTGCATGTCAGATCATGCATTGGAAATACAATACATATTGAACGATCAAAACAGTTATTGCATTCGTAGACCTTAATAAAGAAGTAAATAAAGCAGACCATGATGCTGATTTGTGTCTGTTTTTAGGCGGAGGTGTACTCCTCAGACTTCTATGCAGAACGAGCTGCCCGAGAGAAGATTCATGAAGAGAAAGAGCGCCTGGCTGCTCAGCTGGAGTATATCAAGAAACAGAACATCCAGCTACAGGATGACATGGAGTCCATGGGCAGGTACACTCTGTTCTTTATTTTTTTTTTTCTCTTTAGCTTGTCTTGCCTGTTTTAAGCAGCGCTGTCATACTTTTATGCAGGCAGTCTATGAGTGAGATGCAGAGGAGACATGTGCCTCGTGGTACTAGTCCAGGGGACTCACCTTACCACCTGCAGGGAGGCAGAGGTAAGCTGTATCCAACCCTTTTGACATGTATTCACCTCAATCTAAGTATCTTGTACAATAAGGTGTTACTGATGTATAGCATTGTGGAACAGTCTTAAGCCACTATTAGATTGGATGTACATTTGCATAGTCATAGGACCAAATTTGCATTGGTATAGTGAACATATATACAAGGTTTCCCACCTTTAAAGAATATAGAGGTATGTAATTTTTATAGTTGGTGCACTTCAACTAAGAGACAAAATACATTTAAAACATCCAGAAAATCACATTGTATAATTTTTAAATAATTAATTTGCATTTATTGCATGAAATAAGTATTTGATCACCTACCAACCAGCACGAATTTTGGCTCTTACAAACCTGTTAGTTTTTCAGGCAAGCAGCTTGGTGAGAAGGCAACAACTGTTGATAATTAAAGTGATAAAAAATAAAGTGGAAGAAACACAAGATGGCTATCAATCTGCCTCGGGCTAGTGCTTCATGTAAGATCTCACGTTGTGGGGTAAGGATGATTCTGAGAAAGGTCAGGAATAGGCCCAGAACGACATAGGAGGATCTGGTCAATGACCTGAAGAGAGCTGGGATCACAGTCTCAATAATGAACATACTACATCATCATGGATCAAAATCCTACAGGGCACACAAGGTCCTCCTGCTCACACCAGCAAATGTCCAGACCAGTTTGAAGTTCACCAATGACCATCTGTATGATCCAGAGGAGGCATGGGAGAAGGTCATGTGGTCAGATGAGACCAAATAGAGCTTTTTGGTATATATTCCACTCGCTGTGTTTGGAGGAAGAAGAAGGATGAGAACACCGTCTCAACCGCGAAACATGGGGGTGGAAACATCATACAACCCCAATACCATTGAAGTTGGGACGTTATGTCAAACATTAAAATGTTGGCCTGACACTTTTTCACAGTACTGTAGATATAAAGTTTTTGAACCTACTTTAATGGGTGACTAAATCAAACATTTAGGGACTCATGGCATTTTTTAGCTAACTTTGTTTTATTTCTTCCACTCTGTAGTGAAAAATACATTTACTTATTTACAGAGCTGTACTAACTACAAATGAATTATTTCTTCTTCGCAAAGCTTCCCCGGTTCGATCCTAACCCAATCCTAATCCCAACCACAGCCAAAATAGTAGTAACTGCTTTTTCATTTTGTGAATATCCTAGATAGGGATGTTATTAACACTTACAGCTGTCAGTCTGCACCAGGGAGATGACAAGGCACAATATGCTTGTTTGACTGTAAGACTGGTTGTAGCTGCTCTGTCACCACTGATCTCTCGCTCCTCCGTCTCCTAGTTGACTGGCAGCAGCAAGTGAATATTCCAGAGCATGCATGTCCTAAGTGTGGGGAAGTCCTTCCAGACCTGGACACTCTGCAGATCCACATAATGGACTGTATCATATGAGAACATCAGCCAGTGAGAATTCATCCCAGGAAAACACCATCCAGAGATGACCTTACCCTACAACCTATATATCCCTTTCCAATAAACCTAGAGCTGTTGATCCTTTTATTCTTATTGTTTTGCAGGTTTAATCACCAATAATATTAATAAAGTAATATTATGTAACTTATAGTAATGGAAACCAGAAAGAATAGAATAGATCCGTATTTCATTGTAGCATGTTTTGACTTAACATGCTAATGAGAATTTAGGATGTATGTTAAGGTGATTAAAAAAATAATGATTGAGTTCAAACAAAAGTCAGTAGGAAATGGGCCACTAAAGAATAATCTTGGGGGAAATTTATCTGCTAGACTGGATCTGTATTCAGGTTTGTTATGATTTGTGGGAAGTGTTCCTTTGTCTTCAAACAGAAAGCAAGCATATGTACCTTCTTTTTAAATATATCCAATAAAGCACTTTATCTGCCCATGACATTTTAAGGCACTGTACAGTGCCTGCTTTGCTAACAGAGTAATGCTGCATCTAAATTGAGGTCGTAGTTGCAGTTTTATCATGTTTAATGTGTTCTTTCATTCACTTGTGTACCTTTATAATTAAAAACTCATTACATTGAAACATTAATTAAATGCTGCGATCATGGAATATTCCTGCAAAAATGCACACAATGCAGTTGCCCGACAGGTTGTAACAACATTTTGCAACTCATTCTGATCTCATTTCTGCATGAACGGCTCCTAAAAAGGAATAGGAGTCATCCTGTAAGTCAGACAATAAAACACAATAATGTGTAACAAAGTGCACGTGTTTACATTACTTTTGATTTACTGAACTTTTGCTTTAAACAAGCAAAATCTTTGATATAAAATATGTGCATGTGTGAGAGATGGACAGGCCCTGGTGTCTTGATGATGAGAAAATGTTTACTTAAGATGAACAAATGATCCACTGAGTCAAACAAGGCTTTGAAGTGCCTAACAAATGTCACAATAAGAGTACTCAGAAACCTGTTCAGATGCAATATGGGCTGATCAAAATGAAAGGCAAATAAAGCAGGTCAGATTGGATTTAGACAAACATTCCTAATTCTCCTGAGAAAGTTTACAACACTGATTTCATGGAGTCGCTTACATGCCACTTGTAAATTGTGTAGAGGTATGCACTGTTTAAAGTCTGCATTCCTGTTCTGTGAGATAGGATGTTGACCAGATATTACTATATAGTCACACAGTAGTTTAGATACTTTGCACAATGTGCACTGTATTGTACAATACAGAAATCCCTAGAAAACACTTACCGATAAACAATTGTTGCCTTCAAGACTCATTTTTTCAGTCAGAAGGTGTCACAAGAGTTCCCTCATACTAGTTTTCTGTCAGTTAAACATAGATTAGATCTGTACAAGGCATTTCCATTTCCTTAAATGGTGTATATCTGTATTTATAAGCACGGTGTGGACAAAGTCATGATATAATGGAGGAAAATACCAAATTGGCATGCACACAAAAGGAGGGTTAATGCTATCTTATGTTTTTTCTCCTCAAGGATAAAACCTACAATAACTGTTTTGGATTATTTATGTGGTTGCTATGGTCTGTGTATAGGCTGCATAGGAAAATATAATCTCAGCTCAATATCCATGCAATCACTGTGTTACAATTAATTTTTATTTTCTGCAGCGCAATCTAGTGTCCAAAATGGAGTTATTTACACCGTTCTATTAGGTCTTAACTTGCTGCTGAGCAGAACAGTGAGTGAAAGAGAGTGAAAAGATGAGAATGGGCAAAGGAAAGCAAAGGAAAAGTCTGTTAGCAGGAGGATATGGCAGAGGAGTGAAATGGACTACGAGTCAATGAAGCTGTCACCCTGTAGCAAACTGTTAAAATACACAAGGTTTGCAAAGTTTAAAAAATGGAAAATGGAACCTCAGGAACGAATATTATAACTTTAGCCATGACACTGCAATAATGACAAACGTATTAAATGTAACACTGGTCAAAATCTGTTTTTTTTTTGCTGTTGTTGTTGGAGTGATTAATGGAAAGAATTGCATGAACAATTGATAGGGTACTATTAAATAACACCGCAGTAGTGATCAGTGGTTAAGGCTCTAAATCGATTCCCGAAAGTTCCAATTCAGGTTCTGCCTGACTGACACTGTTGGGAAATCAAGCAAAACCTTAAGCTTTAGCTACTCAACAAGGAAAGAAGGATGCTCTGAAATTGGGGTTCTTATGAAAGTAATTTTGTGAGGAAAAAGATCTTAAAAAGATCAAGTAAAGCAATGATTTGTGTAAGTGTAAGAAACATTAAAAAAAACATGCTTATTTAAATGACTTTCATTTATTAGGTTTACAAATAAGGTAACAAACTTTTATTGGAGCGCAAAGCGCAGTCTTATACGAAGCTCAAAAATCCTATACTTACAGTGCAAAACATACAGGTCAATTCTGCCAATGATTCCCTACATGTTTTTCTTAAGTTTTCATTTTATTCGACTTTTTTTTTTTCCTTTCTTTCTATCGTTTTCAGCATTTTGTACAATGTTAAATAGAACATAGAAAAACCACTGAATTGATGTCACTACAAAGCAGACATATGACATTGTAAAACATGAAGTCAGATAGTAGTACAAAACAGAATAACTTAATGACAGGTCAGTAGCATTAAGTAAACATATTGTTCTGTTGTATTTCGTTCCACAGGAGAACAAATGGAAAATAAGAAAGAACTGTTTTGTAGTATGTACGACTGTTGGATGTATTCCGTGGTACCACTATGTATGACCAAAGTAGCATGCAAGGTCTTTTTCCAGAAAGACTAGCATGAACATTGATTATCGGGTGTGCATTGAAGTGCATTTCAACATATCGGCACTTTGCTAAGCATTTTTATAGAAAGGCGAAGGTGTGAACAGAAGTAATAGAACAATGCTGACTAAAGCAGTATGTGCAGTCCATAAAGTTTGTGCTGGAGTAATAACATGCTTGTGAATTTGACTCCTTCCTACAAATGGAGTAAACCAATGATGTGGTATCGAACATGGATTGCATATTCTGCACTGCAACTACGAAACCACCGTATGCAGCAAAAAAAAAAAAAAAAAAAAAGGTGCTCAGTTTTATGGAATTACATCTGAAATGTGGGAATTGCACTTGTATGCTAGTTTGAATCATTTCATTTGAACAAAAAAAAAAAAAAAAATGCAAACGACAGAATTGGGATTTTCTCACAGCTTAAAATACCTAACGATGCACTGCTGAACGTTTTGATTTATAGGCAAAACACTGCGCACAAACTACGTTAAAACAGGCTTTTATTAATTTAATACAGAAAGCACAATATTGCCAATCACAGAGTAAACAGTCGCTAATCTAGTCTGTCTTGACATGATTTTTTTTTTTGTGGTACCTGCCATGTCACGTAGTTGGCGCCACATACATGGGGCTAAGAGCTAGAAGGCTTGCGATCTAGTTTATTATCAGTAGTCGAGATGACATGTGGAAGGCTTAAAGCCCTACGATTTGCACTTCTAACATGCCAAGCTCATGCCACCCCTATGAACTTCTAAAGCTGTGATTCTCTGCTCTACGTGATTTGAACACAGCAACACATCCAGAGCGCACAAGAATTCTAATACAGGTCTCGAGTATAAATCTTTGGACTCGGACTAATCTATCTGTACACATGATTAAGATCGGACCATCTGTTTTACATGGCATGATGTGACTGCTACCAAAAGATCGTATGGAATACGAAGCTACGTGTAAAGCAAAATGCTGTTAGGATAAACGGAGAACTCTTAAGTTATACAATGCATTGGAAGTAGGAGCATAACGCTCCAGACACTTGGGCACAAACACTGGCGGTCCTGCGTTGATAACTCGATTCATCTCACAATCCTCTCCTCTCCTATTAAACTGAGCTTATTTAAAGGCAGGTTGCCGGTCACATTTGTTATAATACAAGTCTCACTGAGGGACGTTACAACCAGTGCGACTCCATTTTAGGTCCTCTCAATTCACATGTACATCATTTCTTTCCCTTTATTAAACCATCGCTTCAAAACATTCAACGGGCTGTCTCACACTTTCCTCACGCAAGCACATATCACTGTTCCGTTGTCAACGCAAGGCTGCTTCATCTGCTGTCACCTCATGTGAACTCTCGTTTAGACTGATCATGTCACGTGTTTATGCCAACAAGGGCTGCCTCTAATCCAAAGGCCTTTGTTTGCTTTCGGTAACTTGAACCTCAAGCATCAAACGCGCTTACCTTAGGCACCAGGTCCTACTCGTTGACAACACAACATGAAAATAAACAGCTGGACATGTGTATGTCAAGCCCAATCAATCACCTTTCAAAGTCTGGAGGTGTTTGGACAAGACAATGCACTAGTTCACTGCTTTAGGGCAACAATGAAATCCAGTCCAGTGCTCTGGCTAGGCACTCTAAAAAAATGGCAGCAGGTAACACTGGCCATTTAGGTTTGAAATCCTTAATCCCTTTTCAACAAAAAAAAATTAACGTCCTAAGAAAAGTCTTCAGCTCAGTTTGGATTCAACTAGATATTTTAAAATGGCACAATTCCCAAAATCTCTCCCCCACCACATCCTCTAATTTCCTGTTTAGTTCAGCACTCCAACACCATGCACCCCGTATGCCTCAACATTTCAATAACATAGTTTAAGGAGAGGGGAAGAGACAAAACAATGCAAGGCACTACAAAGTCCAGCATGCTTACTGGGCAGCGGGGAGGAGGGAAAAACGGACCGGATATTCAAGTATGGCAATTGAAATAATTTTACATTCACATTAATCTAATACAAAGAAAGTACAAAGAAAAGAAAAAGGATAAAGTGTCTCCAATAAGATTTGTATAAGGTAATAGCTAGCCTTACTTCACCAAACAGCAACAATCCTCCAATATTCACCCTTTTTCTACCATTGCTTTAAACATATGTTGTCCAACAACATTTATAATAATCACAGTGTTTCAACATCAATAAATGATGGATAAATACAGGTCCGTACAGAACACCACTTTTTTCATTTAAACATACTATTCAAATCAACCTGCTCAAAGAGGTCACTAATGCACTCATGATTATAAAAAGCTGTTACACTTGTAAGAAATCGCAGATTTAAAGCTATACAAGCCTTTAGTGTGCATGGATAAAGCCAGACCAGCACTCCCAAGTAACCCCCAGAAAACAATCGGTCCATCACCTCCACACTCTCCAGACCTCCCTTAAATACTAACTGAGAATGCTACAGGTGAGAAATTGTAATGGCAAATTCATTTTCTTAAACCATGCAGCAGAATTGAACTGTCAGAGCGAAACATAATCACTGCGTGGCAAAATACATCAGCCAAATGTCCAGCCATTTAAGAGGCTAAAAGATGAGAGGTGGAGGAGTATGGTGAGCATTACAATGTAACACTGTGTAAAGCTGGGTTTAATAAAAGCGCAATCCAAAAGTGCGGGGGTGGCTGACTGGCCACAGCACACGTACTAAACCATACTAAGGTAAAAATTCTAACCAAATGAATAAAAAGAGAGAAGCTGTACATGAGTTCATCATTTTCTCTACTGAAGGCCACGGTTTGTTTTAAAATGGGCTTTTAATTTCTACAATTATTGCATTACTAGATATCATAAGAGCAGTTTGTGGGATGGCAGCAGATTTGTACTAGAGAGACAAGGCATGGCATGGTCACAGAGAACCTTCACCATCCTCTTTTCCTACATCAGTAATGTTTTAAGTAAGAAAACTCATCTGCCTGACAGGTATGAAAATAAGTGAATTCCCAGATTAGTACTACTCCCAGTCTACTCATAAACTCAGGAAATGTCAGTGAAGAAGTCATTACCACACATACGAGATTTGAAAGAGGAAAATGGTCATCTTTGGCCACTAACATCGTTCTCATTTCATCTACATTTCTTTTTTTATCTCCTTTCTCCCCATTGCATTTTTGTGCAATCACCCCACGGTGTGTCCACCAGAGTGCAGGAGTGATAACGTCCCACAAGCGATGGGAAAATTGTGTGTTTCTGTGTGTATGCATGCACAAACCCTGGCTTGTCCTCATACAGTACTCTCTCTTCCCAACACGGACTGAGGACTGAGCAACAGTTTCTCATGGCAGTGCCTTATGCTCGAGCCCATGACAACTTAACCACCAATTCATGTGTCTTAGCCCCACATCCCTCTCTCTGCTGCCCGATCTATATTAATCATGGTCTAGCCTAAGCCAGACCTGATTCTATGTAGTCCTTAAATTGGGCCCTCCAGGATTGCTGACTGACTTTTGCAGAGTGTTGATATGGAAGGCCTGTATGGTCGCCGGGGCTGTGGGAAACTGACCCATAGACTGAGGGTGCGTGGCTGATGCGCTGGTCCATGGACCACCAAAAGGTGCAGAGGTGTAGCCGTATTGCGGCATAGGACACATGGAGGCTTTACGAGGTCCCAGAGAGGTAGTGGTAGTGTTGGACGTGGAGGAGGCCATGTTGGGGCACAACTGGCCTGGTGCTGAGAACTTGCGGCCAATGCTACTGGGAGGAATTATCTGTAGAGACACAAAATATTATTGGTTGATAATAATTTTATTTTAATTAAATTTACAATATATTGTAAATTAGCATTTTACACCATGTTAATGCACCTTTTTAAAATAGTATTCATGAGGTGTTCCATTAAACACTTGGCATGTCACTACTGAATTGGGAAAACTGGCTTATGATCAAAATGCCATTTTATAGAGCTTGGATTTATGTGCTGATTTTGGATTTATAACTTGGTTTGATTGCAACTAAACAGTATCAGAATGAGAGCTACTGGAACCTCTCCTCTCCTCTATAAGTCTTAAATAAAGAAGCATTGTGTGAACTAATGTAGCATTTATGTCCGTGTCTGCAATGAATTATAAGACAGCGGTTTTTAATGTTTTTAACAGATCAACACCAAACATCATTAAACAACGTCATTAAAGTGCTTTCTGAATCAATCTCCAATATCCCACATACAATATGAGAGACCGAATTGGTTTACATAAAGCATTTAATTTTTGCTTGGGTGTTATTAACTGCTGCCAGCATACATTATTTTATTTGGCTTTTTTTAACGTCGCTATCGGCATCAGTGGCCATCTTAGCGACACACACAACGTTATATCCATACACAAGTTAATCTCAAGACTAGTCATACACACATACACATACACACGCACACGCACACAGTACTCAATTAACCTAACATGCATGTCTTTGGACTGTGGGAGGGTCAGAGTATTAGACAAGGGAAGCTGCAAAATAAAAAGTAAATGAATGCTTCAGTAATTAAATCCAGTGCTTCTAAACACGAAGTCATATCAGTGCATTATCTTACATCAAAGCTTTGGACCTGAGAAGGAGGATGCTGTTCGTGTTTGGAACCCCGCTTGCCGTGTGACAGGTTCATGGCATCCCTGGCCCAGTTGTCCACCAGCTTGTGCAGGTCGTCTGTGAACATGCCCTTGCGGCTGTGAGTCACATTGGAAGGGGGCTGTGTTTGGTTCTGCCCCTGTCCTGGTCCCCCCACCGTGTTCGTGCTGCTCGTCCCTGGAACAGAGTGAGTGGAAGGGACAGGGAGGGAAAAAAACCCAAAAAAAAACAATGAATGGGGAGTCATTAGGCACATCCTACCGTAGTCCTACTCATACAAACTGAGCACACAGAACAAATAAATATGTATGTATACTTTCATATACATATGACTTATTGTATGTCGGGAAATATTTATGGTGGTGAAAGGCCCTAATGAGCACCTGGGAGTCCACCTTGTGGCTAAAGGGGTAATAATATCTCTCTGAATCCAGCCTGAAAAACAGGGCATGGTGACAGAATTAAGACATCAGCGTTTCTTTGAATGCATTGCCACGGTGCTGTGCTGCTCTGTTAAACTTCACACACCATTGCAGCAGTGCGTTTTTATGGCGTTAGAGGGCGCTAAAGCGTAAGGATTGGCAATGGAATTGAAGATTATGTTCTAATGCATTAACCTCAAATGAACTGTGATAAAGCAAGCTTGAAATGGGATCTTGGCGTTAATAGGGTACTTAATTGTCTTCATGAACACGGTTTTCCTCTGACAAGTCTGTGAATCATCAATAATAAGCAAATGTATGTGAACTTGAGTGAAACTGCTAGCTTGTACAACCTCTAGGAAACAGCTGAATCCTAAAAAGCATTGGCATCAGATAATTTAATTGTAGCACTCTACACACTAATAGATCTGTATACAAATCTGTTTAGGCCTAGAAACTGACTCATCATGTGCCATTAGCAGGATCAATACTTGCTCTCTCGCTTTAGACATGTCTGAGGATGATAATCCATGCACACAAACTGCCTTGTGTTATTATATATGATGACATGTAATATGCATGACAAGATGCGAATATCAAACAAAAAATAAAAAACAAAAAGAATGTAAGCTGCTGATTATGTGGACAAAATGCACGACTTGCCTGTTGGAAAATGAAAATGATATCTACTGACACTGCAAAACAAAATCATTTAATTAAACAGCAACGGTGCGGAGCAGAGAAAGTAAGTTGAAACCAAGCCTGTAGCACCAGAGGAATTCTGGGGGACTGAATCCAAAGCAAAATCATTCTCTTAAGGGAAGCTACACCCAAAGCTTGAGTTCAGTTTCGCTGGATGACTTCCATTCACTTTGTGTTCCCAGATTGTTAGTAGCGGTCTCCATGAATAGTGTTTCCAATATATGCTTCAATAAGAATTGACCATATTTCTGCCGCAAAAAAAATATATATACCCTGGATTTCACCCCGCAGTGCTAATGAATTAGATGCTATACCTTAACGAGATAAAAGAGAATGTGTAATGAAAAAACTGCATCCATTCATGTAGATTAGAAATTAACGGGCTGTAGATTGGCTACACTGTAATACAGTACTATGAGGGTTGAGTCTGGTACATTTGGAGAGCATTAGCTGCCATGCTATGGTAGACAGTCCTATGAATAGACATTAAATCCACAGTCTATTGGCCGTTTTCCTTGATTCTTTTTCGTTACGGCAAAAAGAAATAGCACAAGAGATGAATTTCCAACTGGAAACTATGAATGCCTAACCCAAACAAAATGTGACTTCATTGCAATTTAATAATGGACTATTAGTTTAGAGAGCCATGAAATTAAAATTTAGAGGAAATTTGTCGCTGGTAGCTTTGCAAATGAGCTTGACACGCCACATTTACAGCACTTGAATGGAGTCACCTGAACAGAGAAATGCCCAAGACAGAAATGAGAGCTTTACAGTGTCCAGTGCTTCATGCTTCAACAGATAACATGTACACAAACAGAGATTAAGAGGATAATAAGAATGGGAAGCAAGGAAGGAGGAGAGGAGATAAAAAGGAGAGAGATAATTACTACAGAGTTGGTTGCAGGGGCAGACTTTTTTCACCATCTTCCCTGAAGCATGGAGAGAACGTGATTGGAGAGAGTCAGTGTTAAAGTAACTCCAGTTACAATACAATCTAAAGTCACCACAGGTCCTGCTACAGCCTCACAGTGCTCTGGAATTAATGCAACTTAGCTTCAGCAGCACTGGCCTATTTGCTAAAGCTTACGGACCAAAAGTATGTAGACATGCCGTTCCCATTACAGGGTTTGAATATTACCTGAATATTATATTAACACCACATTTTATACACAGCATAGACAAATACTGGCAGCCAAATGGGTTTCATGATAAATGAGAATGTTTTATATCAAGTCAGGTTATTAAAACTCTGCTCTGCAGACACTATTAGCCACATAATGTAACAGAACAGGATCGCGGAGCGCTAATGAGTGTAACAATCACCTGCACTATTGCCAAGCAGCTTCAGACACGGTGCCCTCTTTCAAGCTTAGTGGGAGTTTGGTATTTCACACTACCACTGAACTCCAATTATTATTGGAGTTATTATGAAATCTTTACTGTACGAGGGTTTTAGATGGACCATACAGAGGCTTAAGAGAATCCCAACCAGGACTTTATCACTAACCAGTGATATGAACTGAAATGCGGAACGTGTGCCCAGTCTCATCATCAGTGAACTCACTAATGCAATTTTGGATTATTTTAAAATGAGTCCCTGTAGTCATGTTCTGAAATGTAATTTAAAGTCTGTCCAAAACAGTGGAGGCTGAACTCTCTATCAAACATAATGGTTTCGGAATGAGATAACAAATTAATGTATATAGATAAGTTAATGCTAGCGTCCATATGATTTTGGCCATGTAGTTTACACAGGCAGATACAGGGAATGGACAAGATAACTGAAATTCATATAAAAATCAATTTGGCTCGGCAAATCTTGAATGTTGGCAACCCATTCTTTCACAGTTTCTGGATTCCATTCTATTTTTGAGGATTGATAACTCCTGATAATTGATAATGAACTCTTCAATTTCAATGTTTTGTTCGCAGAGCCACTTGGTTATCAGTTCTGCCTCGTGACATGGTGCTCCCTCATGCTGGAACAATCATTATTCATATCCAAATTACTCATTAACCTTTTCTCCTGAGCTAACAAACTCATCACTGAAATGATTTTGTATGGCTGAAATGCAGTATTTTTATGTCATATACATGGCAGGGAGTGACTTTGCATTTAACTGTAATTCATCTGATCACTCTTTACAATCTAGAAATGATACAAATTGCCCTTATAAAACGGATCCAAAATGTGTGCCATTCTCAAAACTTTTGGGTACACTACTGGACATTAAAAATATACCTACTCATTCAGTTCTGAAAATAGTTTTGTGGCTATACCTACTGGCCATTTTGCAACCATCTGTAAAGTGTCTACATACCCCACTGTCCCACTGCCATGCTTGACCAGGTCTATATTACATAAATACACTATATACTGCATTGCTCCAATCACTTATGATTCTGAGACGAGTGCATACACCACCAAAATGCAACTGATAACCAAAACCACAACCAACCCACTACTTCATAATTCACTGGATCCAAAAGTGAAACATGAGTGACACTCCTGGGCCTCTTTAGAATCTGCTGTCTCATGTTAAAATTAAATCATATTCATAATCAATTAGCACAAATCAAAGTGCTGTCAGTAGCTAATGCATACTGTTAATCGGCAGGCAGCCTAATGACGTGTGCAGCTGTATTTGTAATTGTGATTATGACTTTTAAGTCAAGCTTCTTCTTAATTTTTGTTTAATTTCATCCGTTTCATTCATTTTGTCCACCTCTCATACATAATGAAACTTATGGACCTATATTAAAATAACTTTGTGATAATTTGCTAATAAGGTGTATTCCTGAAAAATGTTGTATCTGTTTAAACTGAATGATGTCAGCATTAGGGAGTGAAAATGTAGTACATGGTCCATGATTAGAACAAGTGTTGTCCATTTCATGTTTTCAGTTCTACTTTCCACTTTATAGTTCTGCAATGAAAGACTATAGTCCACCTGTTTCTCTACATACTTTTGTTAGTCCCCAGTGGTGGATTTTGAATGATGGATAATTCTTAGTGTCGAACTGTTACAAGTTGACCGGATCAGATCAGACACAGCAGTAATGTGTTTATTCACTTTGTGCTCTATTAGGCAAATCTACCATATAGCTGTACCTTCCCCAGTGCTCAGTGGACTCTGCCTACAAAATGCTGGTGGCTGGTGGCTGAACACCAGAAGCTTGGATGTGTCTTATCCATTCATACCAGCACAGCACACGCTGACACAGCACTACTACATCAGTGTCACTGAAGTTCTGGGAATGATCCACCACTCAAAATAGCTCACAGAAATTAGGGGATATTTCATTATGGGTGAACGATCCCCTAATATTTGTGAGCAGTATAGTACATGATCTATGCCGGTCCTGTTGAGATTCTAACCATTAGAGAACAGAGCAAAGGGGATTAAGTATGTAGAGAAACAGATGAACTACAGTCTGTAATTGCAAAAATACAATGTGGTTATATGTGGTGAATGAAACTGATAGAATGAACAATGAGTGTAGAAACAAAGAGGTATACCTAAAAAAAAGTAATTGGAGAGTGTCTTACTTTACACTTTACTCTTCTTTTTTAATTAGTTAACCACAAATTGTAAAAAGTTGCTATTCTATGCTAACATGACATAGCATTTAATGTATTGGTTAATCTGAGATGGGAATAAATCAGAAAGGAACCGTAATATAGCAAATCTCATGACAGTGGTATGAAATAGACAAAAGAAAGTCGTTACACACAAACAGCCAAGCACGGCGTACTGAGAAAACGAGTCCTTCGGCCACCTGGTTTGAAGGTCACTCTCTCCGACCCACAGCTGAACTTTACACAGCCTGTGGCACAAAAAAGAAAGAGAGAGAAAAGGAAAGGAAGAAGGAGACATACACAGATATAGAGTGGGAAAAAGGTCACTAAGCCATGATCTCCAGAGAAAGACAGTAGAGCGAGACTCACAAAAAAGAAGAGAAAGACAGTGTAGGAAGTGGTGGCTAAAAGCACAGATAAGCAACAGCTGAAGTAAGTGGAGAAGCAAAGCACCAACTTCAAGCCTAATGAAACCTATACTGAAGCTGCATACCTGTCAAATCATGCACTCAAGTTAAAAGTGAGTCCTTAAAGAAACAGTAATAATTTGGAGACAGATAATTCAGCATACAAGATTGATATGGCTTCATAACGATTCACTTATTGTGGAATGCCTTAGGGCTCAATCCAGTGAGCTCAAACAGAGAGTTTTGCATTATACAGTTCACATTGTAAGTCTATTATGAAGGTAACCCTCTTGTACTACATGACTCTGGCCCAGCTGCCACTCTACGGAGTGTGGGACACAGGAAAACATGTATAGGAACCATGAACCGGGGATGCTAAGGTTTTAGGACCAATGCTTTAACTGCTGAGCCACTCTGGTTAATACATCACTTTGTAAGGAAAGATCAAACTCACACTTTCACTGGCAGGAAAAACAAATCTGGATCTTATGTGCCCGCAACCAATCATCCTGTCTTTGACGTTGGGGACCACATAACATGACGTAATAGCACCAGTAAGCAGAAATACAACTTTGTAACTTCCATAAAACATCAAACCAAAGGCAAGGTATGAACCAGGGTGGTTCTGTGCTGCAATCTTAGCCAAGTCTGTAATAAGGGATCACCCATAATTGGCTACAGTGATATGAGCAACCCAGCCCCAACCCAATCCCCATTTACAGGGGATATACATCAGTTCTTAATATTTGGTTATGAACAGTTTTGTCTCATCAGCAGTGGGTAAGGATTAGGTTGGGCTAGGACCATCCGATGATATAGGTGTCCTGTCAATTTTAGCCCATTAATTGAGTGTTGACATCTTATCAGCAGATCTTTTTGCTGCTTGAGTGTGTTTACTGGCCAGTCAGACTGTACTCTGTAGCCTTTGGTCACACTGTGATGTTCTCCTTCTGACCCATGTTACACAACGCCAACTTTGTGGATGCTGCCCAAAGTTCTGCACACAGCTCAGAGCCTGGCCGACAATTTAGGTCAATTCATGTGTGCAGTCTCTTGATACTGAACAATAAAGCACTGTGACTAGTGCTATTACTTTCTCTAGAATACTCGTGAACCTGCCAACAAAGTAAAGCGGCTCATTCTAATTTATAATAAATAAGACTCAAAATACATAAATACGTACAATACTGTGCAAATGCATACCATTTGCACACTAGATGTGCAAAAGATATACCATTGTTTTATCAATGATATAATAACCATATACACCATATATCCTTATTGGAATACAGCCAGAAAATACAGAATGCACTTAAAAAAAACAGCTATAGCTCTGTATCTATAGATTGCAGTGGTAAGTATTTAGTGTGACCTCCCCTTATACGCCTTTACACAATGGCAGCATCGGGTAGCTTCATTAGGATGCTAAGTTGACTCTTCTACAGTCTGAAGAAGCTTGATCAGGAATGGACTTTTTGAAAGGTAAGCAGGGTGAAAATGAAATTCTAATGGTCGCAAAGACTGTAATTAGTGGAAAAGACTATCATGGACGAATAGAAGTCTGAAATGTTTGGATCCAGTTGTTGACAATGTGCTATGTATGGTCATTATAACATTACTGAAACAACTAATTTAACTGTGGTTTATGACTTTTGCACAGTACTGTATGTCACCACTGTATGCAATTAAATAGAAAGCTACAGTACAGACAATCTAACTGACATAGCCACACTGTTAGCTTTGTAATCATGATCAATTTTAAGAAATTATTTAATGTAGCCAAAAAAAACCATACAGTTGAATTAAACATGTATGAATAATATACACGGGCATAGCATTATGACCACTGTTTTCACACTCACTGTGCATTTGATCAGTTTTACTTACCACATAGAAGCACTTCATAGTTCTACAATTACAGACCGTAAACCATCTGTTTGTCTACATATTTTGTTCGTCCCTTTACTCTGCTCCCCCATAGGACAAGCACAGATCAGGTACTATAAGAATAATTCTCAGCATTGCAGTGACACTGATGTGGTAAAGGTGTATTGAAGGGGTCAGACACAGCAGTGCTGCTGGAGCTTTTAAAACACAGTTTTCACTCACTGTGTACTCCTTGCCATTAGAGAGCAAAGAGGATAAACGAAGTATCTAGAGAAACAAATGGACTAAAGTCTGTAATTGTTGAACTACAAAGCGCTTCTATATGGTAAGTGGGTGAGGGGCGTAGAAACAAGGAGGTGGTCACAATGTTAGGTCTGATCGAAGTATACCAGTATGTATCCTTTGTGTAATACCTAATTATACCTATAAAATATATTGAGTATATGAGTATTTATTATTAATATACAAAAAGACTTTCTGCTGCAATGACCAGATATTATCCCCAAATCCTAAGGTTTTACCAGAACATGCTAATATTAGACAAGACCATACTGGAAAAGTAGCACAGGCAAGAAACCTGCACTCCATTTGGGATAAAAGATTGTGATGCAAAATAAGGTAAAGTTCTGTATCAGTAAGGTTTGTTACCTTGTGTGGACACACAAAGGCTTGGGGCAGAGAGTGCAGCATCGCTGTTGTAGGTTGAATACAGGTTGTCCCTGGACGGCAAGGGCTTGAAGGACTGGAGAAGGGGGTTGCTCCCCATGTCCTCCACACCACCAGGGGCAAGTAAGGCCTGCTCGGTCGGGAATACAGCAGGAACACTTTGAGCAGATAAACTGCTGCTTCCTGAAATACATACAGATGCTGCTTATTCCCAAAATCATCAGACTAAAATCAAACCATCGAGTATTGTTGCTAAAGCAAACTAGAATGGAAACGTTTGCATGGTGTTTCTGCATAATAAAAGCATACCAGGTTGAACAGGGCTCTTGTTGCCTTGTGAGCTTGCCCGGCTGGATTTGCTGCTTTTACTCTTGGTGGGTCGACGTCTACGACCAGCCATGGTCATCGCGGGAGGGTTTACCGTAGGGGGTGGGACTTTCCCCATTCGGGAAAAGAGGGCATCAATCTCATCTTTCTGCCTTGCGTACAAAGCCTGACTCTCAATCATATGCCTGAAAGAACAAAAACAGAAAGAATAAGGACATATGCAGAACATGCACACATACGACTTTAAATTTAAAAGACATTTGCTTTATTAAAAGTTTATTTTATTTTATATTATAGCAACTTTTCACCCTACAGCCATGGTACCCAATCTGAGGCCTAAACCTCATCTTCTCTGAGGTGCACTGACTTTGTTGAAATACAACTTGCACATGTTAAAATAACACACTCACTGAAAAATACTAGAAACGTAGGACTGTAGACCAGGGATCTCTAAAACAAATACAGAAAAACTTTTGTGTCTACCAACATTGGTGTTCAGTTTGTACAATCTTCTAGTGTTGATCAAACACTTGGTAAACTGGTTAGTTTAACTGTAAGCAACTGTGAAATATACATTTCATTAACAAATGACTTTAGAAGCTTGCAGGACTTTAAAGCTACACTGTCAAGTGTGTTTGCATAACTGTTTTTAAAGCAGTAACAATATCATCATATTCATGGAGCACAACAAGGACAGTTAAGAACTCTTCAACCAAAGTACTAATAAATTTGCTTTATTTGTACCTCTGAAAAATAGCAGAACTGATGGTCTTTAACCAGGTGGTACAAACTCATAATGGAACAGTTTAGTTCTCCTTAGGTGGTTCTTAAAGTTTCTAACTGAAATATCCTCCATAAAATCTTGGTGGAAAATGCAGAACACAATGACTCTATAAAGTGCTACAAAGCAAACATGCTCCCAGTTCTTTCTGGCATAGTTGAACAGTAAATGGCAAATAAACCTACTTCTCACGCAGCTTGCTGATCTCATGCTTGAAGTTCTCATCTTCAAACTCGGAGTCATTATCGCTGCTGAAGTACGAGTTGAAGGAGTTGTTCATGCTAGCCAGGCTTTTGGCATCAGGACTGAATGTGGAGCCGTTGCCCATGGTTGGGTGCGTCTGAGGTGACTCAGTTGTAGTCTCTGGAGCAGGATCTGGTGGCTCATCAGATGCTCGACTTACTGAGAAACGGCCCACTCTGGTGTCACTGTTGGTGCTGACTTGGAAACGACCAATCGTGATGGACTGGCTTGGGGGTACTGGAGGGAGACCGTCTACGGAGTCCTCCCTTTGCTGACATTGCAAAGGAGAGGAACCCCTGTGTAGTGTGTTCTCAGGACTGGAGAGACTAGATGAGGCAGAGGAGGAGGTGGATGAAGAGGTGGTAGATGATGATGATGATTCACTAGAGGTTGTAGGAGGCAGCGGAGACGCATCGTCAGTTGCAAGTGAGACCTAAAGAAAGAAGAAGGAAACGGGCATCATCAGACATTAAACCAATTCAAAAGTATGGATATGACAGATAAACTGTGAAGTCACATTTAAATTTCCTCATAATAATAATAATAATAATAATAATAATAATAATAATAATAATATTATTATTATTATTATTATTATACAATTATTAGAATGAGTAATACCTGGAATCGGCCCAGCTGAAAGCCTCCCGAAGTAATTGTAGCTACGGGATCACCATCCAGAGAAAATGGAACTGAAAGAGTAAATTCTTAAAATAAATAAAACAAGAACGGAATGGAGAATGAAATAATACTAAAATCTTAGCAGTGTTTTTTGAAAACACACATTAAAACAAATGACCTTCTTATTATTGTAAAGGTGACATCATTTAACACTTAAGATTGAATTGTAAAATGGTTATTGTCTTTTTGTTTCATTTTTGTTTCGATTCAGTGAAATAGGCAGCACACACCTGGTTGCCCTCCAGCAGACATCCCAGTATGAGAGGACTACAGGAAAGAAAAGGAGCATGAGCATTATAAACATGACATGCAGTCACATCAAGGAGTACACTGGTGAGGTGTAAAACGTCTGACAAAATGATGACACTTTACTGCCTTCCTTGTTGTCAAGTAATCATGGTGCATGGCTGTCACTGATTTAGGATGTTTCAGTTATCTGGTAATTTGGTTTTTATGTTTAGTTTTAATGTGTTTGGTAGGTTTAGTATTCATGTCTACTATGTTTATATGAACTGCTTTTTTCCAACTCCTCCATCTAGCAATAAGATGGAGCTGATTTTGTATGTTCTGGGTAGATACCCAGCATCCAGTGGCAGCAAGAAATTGTCCCTGCAATTCTGCTGCACCTGCTCCTTCTTGCTAATGTTGTGGTAGATGGGTGACCCTGCCCCTGTCTTCTTCCTATTTTTCCAGTCTCTTGAAAGCGATAGCTCAGTCTGCAAATCCCACTTTGGGCGGTTCCAAGAGCTGTTACCACTGTTGTCTGTGTTTGACCAGCTTCAAGACTTCCTATAGCTCTCCAAGCTTCACATTCAGGCAAATCATGTTGCAGAGGACTTGCAAGGGTTGGGAAATTGCAGAATGTGCACATTCAAGATCAGGGAACGTTCAGATACTCCAGCACTTTCCACCCTTTATAAAGTGGATAACCACCAATTAAATAAAAGTTGTTTTTACATCTCATTTGCATTATAGAACAGCTTTCTTTGACGTGTTTTTTGCTTTTATGGTGTTCTTGTTTAATACAAAAACCAAAAACTTTGTATTCATTTAGAAATATCCCCCAATTTTTATGAGCAGTGTATGTGAAAGTTATGGTGGTCAGATACCAAACTGATATTGAATATTAAGGCGCAATTTTGGATGCTTTTTATTGCACAAGTCAGGCAGACAATAAATAAAAAATACCTCAACATGTAATTATTACATGTAACATGTAATTATGTAATTATTATTGTCTTTCAAGTAAGATGGGTGTCCAACAGGCTATATTCTTCTCGTGAAATATACACTCACTAACACTATTAGGTACACCTTACTATTGCAGGGCTGGACTCCTTTTTGCCCTCAGAAATGCCATAATTCTTCGTGGCACACATTAAACAAGGTTCTGTGACTGAGGCAATAAAGTAACGGATAACCATATTGTTGTAGACTGTGCAAAGAAAATTTCCGCCACACTGTTACACCACCAGCAGTCTGAACTGTTGATATAAGGCAGGATGAATCCATGTTCTCATGTTGTGTACGCCAAATTTTGACCCTACCCTCTGAATGTCGCGGGAGAAATCAAGACTCATCAGACCAACCAGTGTTTTTCCAAGGTTTGACTGTCCAATATGGTGACCCTGTGCAAATTGTAGCTTCAGTTGCCTGGTCTTGGCTGATAGGAGTGGCACCTGGTGTATTCTCCGCTGCTGTAGGTATGTGTTGTGCATTCAGAGACGCTTTTCTGCATTACTTCGGTTGTAACAAGTTATTATTTCAGTTACTGTTGCCTCAGCTCAAACCAGTCTGACCCTTCTCGTCTGACCTCTGCATCCAGAACTTCCGCTCACAGGATATTTTCTCTTTTTTTAGACCACTCTTTGTAAACCCAAGAGACGACTGTGCAAGAAAATCCCTGCAGATCAGCAGTTTCTGAAATACTCAAACCAGCCTGTCTAGCCAGCAACCATGCAACATTCAAAGTAATTTAAATTATCACATTTCTTCCCCATTCCGATGCTCAGTTTCAGCTTTAGCAGGTCTTCTACACCATGTCTACATAACCAAATGCACTAGGTTGCTGCCATGTGATAAGTTTTTTTGATATTTGCCAGATCAAGCAGTTTAGAACAGGTGCACTAAATAAAGTGGCAAGTGAATGTAAAGCAAACTATACTGACAGCACACACTAAAAAGGTGCTTTATATAAGAACTGCAAAGGACTGTCAGCCTCCTGCCTATTCCAAGTTATTTATTATCTACCTGATATGCAGAACCACTAACAGAGACAGTCTCAGGGCTCAGAGCCCGTCTCAGCTGGGCATCCAGATCCTCCAGGGGCTGCTGAGACTGAGGAACATCCCAAATAGTTAGTCACCCACAACATACAATCAAAAATCACTGCTTACATCAATTGCATAGAAATAGTAAATGCCCTGCAAATGTTTTGTTTCCAATAGACTCTATTTACATTTCAATTACAGCATTAATCTATTGAAAATTTGAAATAGCCTTTTAATCTCTTATGACACTCATGTACAACTTTCTCTGGTGCTAACAAATGAATGTAGGGCTCTGTGTGCTCCAGGGGGAAAAATATCAGACTGGTTCTGTCTGACTGCAAATAAAATTAAATATACCATAAATTAAACACTCTAATAACTCTGTAATCTTGCCCTCCCGTTTCTGCACTACTTGAGGAGAAAGCCATACACATTCAGACCAAGGGAAAAAGAGCAGCCAGTGTTAATACCAATTAAGTTCCTAATGTTGTTGACAGAAATGTGATGCCATGCACAGATACAATACTGATCCGATCAGCATGCCTCAGTTGTTCTTAAGGGCTACAGGAGGGAAAGGTGGCACATAATAAGATAGCCTGAGATACAACAGTGTGAAAAAGGCAGGAAACAAACAGTAATAGGCAGAAAAAATGCACCTGAGTTAGACAAGGTCCCGGGAAGAGGGGCGCATGTTCGGTGGGTGGCGTGCCAGCCTGCTCGGAGCCGACAGGCAACACCTGATGAGATATAGCACAGCACTTAGTAAAGAGTGATAGCAGAAGGGCCATTACAGGCCACATGCGGTTCACAAAAGAGGACGGCTCACCCATAAAGCCCACTGGATAGTGATACCATTAAGCATTTTAATGTTTTATTACGTGAACTAGCCATTACGATAAAAAATAATGCGTTACAAATGCTATTCTTATTCTTTTAGTTACAGTTTCTATTTGTATTTAGTGTATGTTACTGTGTATCAGTAACTCTATACTAGGGGTGGGAATCTCTAGGCACCTCACGATTCGATTCGATTACGATTCAGAGGGCAACGATTATCGATGCATCTCAAAGAGTTTTTTTCTTTATCATGTGACTACAAGAAACAAATCTATGGCTTCAAAATAGGTCCTAAAGTTTTGAGAACCAAAAAACAGAATCTGTAAAAAAAAAAAAATTAATTTCTAATTAAAACCGGTTTGTAAACAGCATATTTCTGTTTGTAATTGTCTATTTTAAGTTCTTGAAGTATCTTGATAGTAGTTTCTTGATATTCTTGAAGTATCCGTTTTCGCTTTCTTTGCATCTTTTATCCATTGCGTCAAAAAGTTTCTCGCTTTTGACTTTTGGACCTGATTTCATGAGGGCCCACTAGCTCATTCTACAGAGCCCGCTATGTCAGCGACAGAACGCCACTCTTTTGCCCCGATTAGAAAATGGTAGGAGAGAAACACAGGGAAGCTGTGTTTGTTTTCTCATATCAGCTAGTTTGAACAATTATGCCTTTTAATAATGAGGCTTAGAGTCAGACTGATAACTAGTTAATCTGGGTAGTGTGTTAACTTACCTTACCTCAGTTTAGTTAACGTTACGTAGCTCAATCGCTTTGTGAAATAAAGGTCCTGTTTGGACAATGCCCTAACATAGAACATTTATACACATCTTCCTGCATAAAACAATGATTAAGCTAAACTATATGATGCTTTGGCAGCTTAACAATAAACCTGAAATCTGAATTAAAACGTAAAATAAAATATACTAATATAGCTATATAAAATTATGTAATGAATGCCTGTTGCTGGGTGGTTTGTTCCAGCTTATTAAATCTTAATATTTAAGTCTTAATATTACTTTATCAAAATATCACCTAGATTAACAAATTAGTAGTGTGACTGTAAGCCTATACGACGAACTGTGCATTACTAAAATAGATAATTGTTAAAACCATCTTCCCTGTGTTTATTCCCGACCATTTTCCAATTGGGGTAAAAGACTTTCTTCAGGGCCAATAACTGCCTAGATTCCGCCCCACTGTCAAATCGGATCCAAAAGTAAAAAGTGAGAAACTTTTTGAAGCGAAAGCGAGACTGAGAGAAACGAAATGGAAAAAGCACAGAGAAAGCGAAAACGGATACTTCAAGAATATTAAACTCAAAATAGGCGTTACAGAGCTCAGTTAGTGAATGCTAATGTTCTTGTTTAAGAACAGAAGCTGGTCTAGCTGTTCAGATGCAAGTGTGCTCGATTATCCATTATTGACATTTGTTAATCGATTCAGAATCGTTAACGTCCGAATAGTGATGCATCTAAAAATCTAATTTTCCCCCACCCCTACTCTATACTAATTCAATTAGATAACACAAATACAACACATGTGTTGGGTAGAATGCAAGGTCATGCATTAAATGGGTTAATTAGCCACAAACACTCATTCCATAAGAAGTTAGTAGGTTTAAAGAATGAGAGTAACAAAGGCAGAGAAGAAATACGTCTTCCCTTCTACTCAGGTGAAAACTTCAGTATAATATAATACAGCTAATGATAAATGATACAGCTAATTTTAGGTCTATTTCACGTTTAAAGGCGTACATTGGCAAACGATGCTCACTTACCGACATTCTGGATAATGGCGTTTTGGAAGGGGTGCTCTGGCCATAGCTGGTTGGTGTGCCACAAGTGGTGGTTAAAGGGGAGCCAACTGGTAAGCTGGTGGGTGGGAGAGGGGTACTAGTAGGGGATGATGTACCAGCTACAACGGGCTCTGTGCCACTTGCATCAGCCTGGGTAGTGGAGGGGCCACTTCCTAGATCCATAAAAAGAGAGCGCAGCTTCTTGTCCAGGGCGTGGATGTCATCAATGCCAGGGGTTTTGCACTGTGGATCACCTTCACAATCTGTACAATGAGAATGGCTCTGGTTGGGCAGTGTTGAGGGCTGGGGTTGACTGTGAACTGGTGTAGGCTGCACCGCAGGGATGCTGCTGTTCAGAGGCTGCAGAGTAGGAACCTGGGGCAAGGTGGCAGTGGCTGGGAGTGAGGTGTTGACACTGGGGTCAAGCTGAGAAGTCTCAATAGCCATTGTGGGGGTAGTAACAGGGGTTACAGTAGAAGAAATTGCAGGTTGTTCAGTGGTTCCACCATGAACATTGTTTATACTGATGTTGGATGTAGGATGGGCAAGCGGAGGTATTGCACTAGGCACTGCAGCACTGACGGCAGTAGGTACTGGGACTTTAGGCCCAAGGAAACTGGCAGTAGGGGCTGAGGAGGGCAGTGCTGAAAAAGGTGGAGCTGTCTTACTGGTAACTGTGGAGATGACAGCATGACTGACAGGATGGGAGACTACTATAGGAGCAAGTGAAGTAGGAGGAGAAGAGGTGGAGGGGACTGATAAAGGAAGAGCAGCTGGCTCTGAGGACAGGATAGGTTGAGATAGAACATTGGTAGTGGATACAGGCAGGGAGTTCCCTGCAGGTAACAGTGGAGGAAGACAGAAGTGAAGATTAGCAGGTGCTGTACTTGGTCCAGGGTCGTACATGCCCTGGCGCATTTCGGCAAACGCCTGCTGCAGGCTGAGGGCAGAAGCAGACTGAGACAGACCCATGGCAGGCACTCCTACTGCTGAAAAACATACACAAATACAAGTTGAGAAGCAAAACTAAAACAATAAATAAGTCCACAATGCAAAACAGAATGAAAAACCAATTTCAAGTTGTAATAGTGTCTGTAAAGAGTAAAATGAAATATTACACAGCAGTTTTCATGGTCCCATCGATACCCTATCAATAAGTCAAGTGCAATACTTGCGCCACCCATGCCACAAACATAGGTATTTACTACTGTGAACAACTTTCCTTTGCGAGTCTTCTCCTAAAACATCTGACAACATTGGAGTATATAGAGTTTCACCATATCATTCAGGTCCTAGTTCCTCTCGTGCTACTTAACTTACCCCACAGGTTATATCAGAGGACTGGGATGGAAATGGAAGAACCTTGATATTGTGTTCAGCTTTTAACTTTTTGGCTATGTGGACATTTTCTTTGAACTGTTGTCCTGCTGGTAGATGCAATAACAAGCAATTTTAAGAAATATAGATTTTGAACAAAATGTCTCGACATAACAGACACACAACAATATTTAAAAGTGGCCTCTTTTCAGTGCAGTCATCCTTCCTTTTATGCCAAAACCACCATAGGTATTTAATGCCAAAAGCTTCTTTTCCAGCTTCTTGTCCAAAGATTAGTTTTGCTTTCAGCTGACCATGTTCCAGCAGCAGCCAGCAAATTAAAGACGATTACACTTGTAGTTAGATGACATGAAAGGCTTTTTGCTAGGTCGTGTCTGACTGTAGTTGATGACTTGGTAAACCTACTGTGACATATTTTGTTTTCTAAATCCCCATCTGTGATCTATAATGGGGGGTTTAATTACTGCTCCCATTGTGAATATAGGCTTTTTCACACAAATAGCTGTTTTCTACAGCTATTCCCCTGACTTGAATGTCAACACACTTTTCTCTTAAACAGTTTCCGTAAATGGAAAAAAGCTGCATTAGTTATATTGTGTTCCTCAAAAATTTCTACACATGCTTATAATTGTGGCATTATACTGCACACAAAATTAGGAGATATTTCAAAATTAAGTTTTATATAGCATATTTATCTTATCCAAATTTACTTCAAATAAAGGTTGGATTTCTATGTCCTTAGCTTTGTGAGATTTTCTTATAGCTGTTTTTTACTCATTTTTACCAGAGTTCTCAATAATTCTGAAGCGAATGTCATTCCAGATGACGTGTATTCACACAAGGACATTAGCTTACATGGGACAGGTGGTGGTTGTGCTGTGGTTTGGACTGTGTTGAAGAACTGCTCTTTCAATCTTGACTCGGGTACAGGACTAACAATGAACCTGCGGCCTGCTGAGTGCACCACCTGCATCGAACTTGCACCAGCACCTGGAGAGCAATTACATTTACTTTCAATTTATGTGCATTTTATTACACCACAAAACACCAAAGAAATACAGATATCAATCCATGTGATGTGCTGATATTCTGGGGTTCTACCTGGCTGGAGATGTGGAGAGTATGAAGTAGGAGTCTGCTGTTCAGGGTTGCTCACAGCCTACAAAAGATAAGCATGAGGGCAAGAGATGCCACTTATTCATTCAAAGTAAAATTCAATAGGCAACGATTTCAAAGCCTCTACAATTCCCTACCAATCAAATCCTATTGGCTCACAATACATTTCATTTTTGAGGTTGAATATAATAAACATGATACTAATACTTTGAATATGGGTCATACGCTTACAGATTTGACTAATATTTCAGGTCAAATTAGTCACAATTTTTATTGCGTTTGGGGTACAAATAAAAAAATAAAAATAAAAAAAAAGGTTCCACCTTATAACCGTTTTCACCACATGATGCTATTCTCTACATTTTTTTTTAACCCACCACATACCTACACTAACCCCGTGTATATTTCATGTGACCCTGGGCTGTGCAGCAGGGATCTTAGCATTCACATGGTGCTTTCAGCACTGGATTAGCAATAGCATAAAACTTAATCAACATCTGTTACAATATCATTACTAAAACAATTACTCCAGTACTGAGTCAGTACCTGGCTTCCTTCCCTTTCAAGCCCTCTTTCATCTGCAGTTTCGATGACCTCCCGAACCTGTTCAATAAAAGACTCCCGCTCACTCTCCAATATAAACTCACTGTTAACCTGGCAAGGGAACAAAACATTGACAAATACATTCATATGTTAAAACTTTTGTGAAAATTCAAGACGCACAATTTTAAATAAGAATATAACCCATCACTGAATAAAGTAATTGAATTCCCAAAAATAAAAGCATATAACCTCAATTATCTTAATACATGTATGATGCCTGATACAACATTAAATTAAGTGCATCAAAATCCATTTTCATCATAACCCCTACATTGTATTGGATGTCCCTAGATTTATATTTGTATTTCATCTTAAACAGTTCTGGTAGCTCATTTGAAGCTGTAATGGACATCTGGTAAACAATATATGATTTTACCATAATCTGAGCAATCTCCTCTGGATTATCTCCATCCAGGTCAAACTTGAAAGTCACCATTTTTCTGTTGTGCGTTTCCAGCTGGCATTCAGCAACTCTGTCACCCATATTTGAAATCTAAAATCATACAATAGAAGCAAACATTTGTTATAGTTCTGTCAAGGCACATACACATTTATAGACTTCATACACAACTTTTCTTTAAAGTAACAAGATATAAATGTACAATAACACAGTTGTTCTTGGAAAATAATCTATGTTCAATGCACTCTCCAAGTTTACTTGTTTATATCCCTTCCTGGGAAATTGTTTGTTTTGCACCATTCAGTTTAAACAAAGTTTAAAATATCATGTTATTTATAGCGTTATTTTTGTTCTTTAATCAGAAATTGTGTATATAACTTGTCTGTGTTGCCTGCTGCTGTCAGAATTTGAGTGGTAATAAATAATAGAAATGTTATAATATTCAAATATTGAATATTTGGTCATTAACTGCATTACCATGTGAGCGGCCCTTAGCGGTTCGGGAAATGTTGACATTCTACATCCAACTGAGCGCACTAATGCTCTACAGGGAATAGAACTGTTGAGAGTAGTAAATGATTTAGGACACTCACTCACCAGCCTTCCTCATTACAGTGACAGCATGTACTGTCATGTAAACATAATAAATGTCACTGCACAGTTCATCAACATTCTTGGTACATAGGATAGCAGCTTGAACATACTGTCCTAATAAAAGTACCTAATAAAGTGAGTACTGTTCACAGATCTTATGAGTTTTAAACCCACCGTCTAAGCAGCCCTCCATCAGAGAAGCTGTAATGAACAATATACAGTGGGTATGGAAAGTATTCAGACCCCTTTACATTTTTTACTCTGTTTCATTGTAGCCTAAAATCAAAAAAGTTTATTTTATTTCTCATTAATGTACACTCAGCATCCCATCTTGACAGAAAAAAAACAGACATAGAATTTTTTGTAAATGTATTAAAAAATAGAAACTGAAATATCACATGGTCATAAGTATTCGGACCATTTGCTGTGACACTCATATTTAACTCACAAGCTGTCCATTTCTTCTTATCCTTCTTGAGATGGTTCTACTCCTTTATTCAAGTCCAGCTGTGTTTAATTTAACTGATTGGACTTGATTAGGAAAGGCACACAGCTGTCTATATAAAACCTCACAGCTCACAGTGCATGTCAATGCAAATGAGAATCATGAGGTCGAAGAACCTGCCCAAGGCACAGATGGCCAATGTTAAAAAAAATTCTGAGGCACTCAAGGTAACTAGGAGAACAGCGGCCTCCATAATCCTTAAATGGAAGAAGTTTTGGACGGCCAGAACTCTTCCTAGACCTGGCCGTCCAGCCAAACTTGGTGAGAGAGGTAAAGAAGAACCCCAAGATCACTGTGGCTGAGCTCCAGCTGCAGTAGGGAGATGGGAGAAAGTCAACTATCACTGCAGCCCTCCACCAGTTGGGGCTTTATGGCAGAGTGGCCAGATGGAAGCCTCTCCTCAGTGCAAGACATATGAAAGCCAACATAGAGTTTGCAAAAAACACTTGAAAGACTCCCAGATTATGAGAAATAAGATTCTATGGCCTGATGAGACTTTGTAGCATCAATTCTAAGTGGTATGTAAGGAGAAAACCAGGCACTGCTCATCACCTGCACTATACAATCCAACAGTGAAACATGGTGGTTGCAGCATCAAGTGATGGGGGTGTTTTCAATTGCAATTAAAGGAAGGATGAATGTACAGAAAGTACAGATATATTCTGAAGGAAAACCTCTTTCAGAGTGCTCAGGACTGCAGATTGGGCCAAAGGTTCACCTTCCAACAAGACAATGACCCTAAGCACACAATTAAAATAATAAAGGAGTGGCTTTGGAACAACTCTGTGACCATTCTTGACTGGCCCAGTAAGAGCCCTGACCTAAACTCAATTAAGCATCTCTGGAGAGACCTGAAAATGTCTGTCTTCCAACGTCCAACCACTGAACCTGACCGAACTAGAGAGGAACTGCAAGGAAGAATGGCAGAAAATCCCCAAATTAAACTTCATCATTCCTATGAAGACTCATGGCTGTACTAGCTTATAAGAGTGCTTCTACTAAATACTGAGCAAAGTGTCTGAATACTTATGACCGTGATATTTCAGTTTTTATTTTGTAATAAATTTGCAAAAATTTCTACATGTCTGTTTTGTTTCTGTCAAGATGGGATGCTGAGTGTAAATTAATGAGAAATAAAATGAACTTTTTTTTATTTTAGCAAATGGCTGCAATGAAGCAGAGCGATAAATTTAAAAGGGGTCTGAATACTTTCCATACCCACTGTATGATGTGAGGAAAATAATGTTATTGGCTTACAGAAAAATAAGAGATGCACTGTGTTCAAGCTGGTTCCCTAGCGCTATCCATATGTGAAAAAAAATATTTCTCTAGTGACAGAAGCATGCTTGAACCTCCAAGTATAGCTACAAAATGACTAATTGTAATTAAATGTTTAAACATTTGACAGCACTACTGTAGGCATTTAATATCAAGCACATAGCGTTTCCTTCTAGCCATGAGTAATTAGTCACAAAACGGTTTTCTAGAAAACAGACATACATTTAACACATTAAGTTTAGCTTTGGTGATCTTGTCATGGCGGGAACGGCTGCGGACAGATTTGCGCTGGTGCCTTTTGACTGGACGACCCTCATGCCTACCCCCTGCCACACCTTCATTACCATCACTCAGACCAGATGCCACATCAGAGTGGCTGCTGTAGGACAAAAGGCAAAACAAGGGCAAGTTACAATACAGATGGGTCTAACACCAAGTGCTACCCTGTAAAGGAATGTAGGTTGGTAAGAATCTCACCTTTCCACTGCAGAGACTACTGCTGGAGCTTGGAGTTGTGACATTTCCGCCGATTGACAACTGGTCAGTGATGTCTGGAAAAGTGAATGACAAAATTTACCAAGATAGACTTCAAGAGTAATCAATTGCAAATAACAACAGAATAAACACAGGCGACTCACTATATTTACTAAAAGGTCACATGTATTACGTGAGAAAATAATATAATACAATCTATACAAGTACTGTACTGTTGAAGGGTAGCAACCAAGAATCCACTTTTTTCAGTGAGATCACGCTAAATACTTATCATTTTGTTCGCTACTTACATTTCGGTTCAATTCTACCATTGCTAAAACAACAAATCTAAATGGTGGCTTACTTGCAGTTCTATATATTAATTATTTGATCCAAATGTGACAGAATAAAAACAGAGGAACAAAGTTTTGATGCATGGCAACTTTGTTGCGAGGCAAATAAATTGGTCAGCTCAGGTTGAGGTTAAGGGTCCCAAAGGTACCTTGGCTGTGGAGTCTGAAGCTAACCAGGACTGCTCAGTAGGGGTGGGCACAGTGACCACACAGATTGTTGGCACAGTGGTCACGAGTGGAAGAGGCTGAGGTTTCATTTGGGCCTGTGACGATGCAGTGGGCAGCGCTGAGGAAGGTGCAGATGGCAGGATCCTTGGTGCTGCTTGAGAGGTGGACACTGATGGAGCTGCAACCAGGAGCGGCTGCTGTCCCTGGGTCACCATTAGGGCGGGTGGCTGAGTTACTGCTACAGGGGGAGTGGAAACCAGGCCAGACACTGAGGCCTGGGGAAAATATGAGAGGGGCAGTGGGATCAGGCTGTTGGCTGGTTGGACGAATGGCAAATGGGGGAACAGATTAGTCTGGACGGGCTGAGTGGGAAGACTGCAAGGCCAAATTCAGTAATGAAAGGGCAGTTTTCCATAACAGCATTGTCAAAAATAAATAAACAACACCAACAGGGCAAATCACTGGAGAACAATGCCATGCCCATGCTGTGATACAGACCAGCTCATCCCAAAAACTAATGCTCAAAATAATTCAGGGTACCATTAACAGTGCTACATATCCTCAAACTAATCCGATTAAGAATTAGGACAAAAATAAAAGAATAAAACACACCACACAAATACAGTGGCACACAGAAACACACCGTCCATTGATGGTATCATCATGAAGCACACAATAAATGTGGGTTATTACACAGTCCACAGTGGAGGGAAACGGAGGGCTTGGGGGAGTGAACACCTCTGCATCTATATCATAGCAAACTGGGCCGCTCGGTGGACAGACTGGTGTTTTACACACAGCAATAAATGTGCAAAAGTGCAATCAGTTCACCACAAAACAGCTAACAGACATGCCACACATGGATATATGGGCAGCATGCCATAAGATGGTTTAGTCCAGGATGACAAAATGCAGATTTGTTACAACGAGAATATGACATGTGCAAGTTCAAGGAAGAAAAGGAGAACATCTACTGACATGAGCAGAAATAAGATTATAGGTTCAGATACACTGAAGTAATACTACAGGGGGGACATCAGAACCAGCCCCTATAACATGTTAAAGGAGTAAAAGCCAATTTAATCATGGATTGTTAAGCAGAACTGCAGGACATGCCACACAAATTCACTACAGACACTACATTAACCATCTTTCCAAAGGCTTGAGATGCTGAGGTTTACTTTTTTAAAAATGTTTTTATTGGATTAATTGATATCTGCAAATATTCAAATGTATAGCTCAAACCTAGGTTTTTAATTAATGCAATCAATCCAAATTCCGTATTGTAAATTTGTTCAGCACTTCATGGCAAAGTAACACCCACTTCAAATGCAAATCACTTAATCTATTTAGTGTTTAACAGGCACAGTTATTTTCCCATAACTGATGGTAAAGTGGAGCCCCTCTAATTTCTGGGTGTACCCAGAGCAAGTAGCCTAGAAATGACTCTGCTTTCACTAACATATGGCGAAAGGTTTTATATTGACATTTATGAGCTACCACTTTAGTAACCGGTCACTAAAAACCTTAAAAATTAACACCTAATGCCCATCACATCACACTCATATGAAACAGCAGTTAGCCCAAACTACATCAATCCTTACACGTCTTACAATGTGTTACTGATGACGAATGAACTGACTTGCTAGGCTTTCTACCAAGCCTGTCAACTCAACATTATACAGTGAAAGCATTTTATGGCAAATCTATTAAAGTCTGTGTTAATAAAATTGGTTTGGGGCTGTTCCAGCCACCGGGACCGTAATGATTGAGAAACCAGTGTTATAGTTGAACGTGTATGTGTGTTACCTGAGAAGCAGGAGGTCCGTGCTGAACATGCATTGTAGCCATGCTCTGCAGGTTTGAGCTAACTGGCTGCTGCTGTTGGGGCAATGAAACACAGGGCTGCTGGGAGGCAGAGGCCAGAGAAGTCTGATGAATTGCCTGTGGCAAAAAGAGTCGCACTGCCATATAAGAAGCAGTTTCTGCAGACATCTAAGCTCGCCATTTCATTGGTTGACCACACCACAAAATACTCAGCAGCACATATTTCTTTAGGTCTTTAGCCACATAAGACAGGCACTTTTGTAACAAGGTATACTGGTACAAAAAACATGAAAAACACAGCACAGAACTGTGGATTGAGAGCTATTGTGAGACTACAGGGTGATCCTATCCTGGAATGAGCTGCGTATCTCAACTACTGAGGAATGGATTTAAACTGAAAAGTAAAAGCCAAACAGTTCATCTATAGGTGAACTAGATAGCTGCTTCGCTAAGCTAACTGTAGCCTAAAAGGGGAGAATTCAAGACATTCAGGTCATTTGCGCTAAGAATACAGTTCTGTAAATGTAAAAAAACAAAAAAAACACGATAAACACAGTGGAGATCTGCACTGAGCAAGAGCCTTTGTGATCCCGCATCACTGTGTATTGAATCATGAGATTGCTGAATCATGAGCGCATCACATCACACAGGAGAAAACTATACATATTTGATTGGGTCAAACTAGCTAAAAGAAAAGGAAGGAAAAGTTGGGTTTGAGGTGGGTAAATTTTACCTGTGGATTGCCTGAGTCAGACCAGGGTGTTGACTGAGTGCTGCAGGAGACCATAGGTGGAGCACTGCTGGATTGGGGGACAGGTACGGGCTACAGTATGAACAGACAAAGAGAGAAAGGGAAAGAGAGCGAGAGAGAGACAGACAAGAGTAGAGATTGTAGTGTTGGAAAAATGCAAACACAAGAAAATCCAAGTCAGAATTTACTGTATATTAAACACATGATCGGTCATTGGATTAATAGACGTACATACACAAAGTGTGACCTCTCACATGAGCCTTCACTCTTTATGTATGACTTACAGTTAATACACAGCAAAATAAGTTAGTCTGGGAGTAAAAAGGCTTCATGCATGATTCATGGCTTAGGGTCAGTTAGCACCAAAATAGTACTCAAGTAAGTAGGTTGTACTTGGTCTATATGTGGACCTAAGATTAGAAATGTAACCCTGCAGTAAACCTGGTTTTCAGATATGAATTCTCCCCAAGATAACAAACCCTTAGAAAGCTGTAGGCAAGTATACTTGTCTCCCTGCCTCCCCTGTTAGGGCGAGTTGCTCACAAGTATAGTTGCACCAGGCAATTTGGCTTTACCTTGATTTTCGTCCTTCTATTAAAGCACTATTCATTAGAAGAAAAGACAGCAGACAAAAAGGACCCCAACATAATGAAGAGTGAAAATAACTAAATAAAACACAGTAAGGATGGATAAGAAAAGAAAAGAGAAAGGACACTCAGATCAGGGAACCGGATTGCAAGATGGGACTTATGTCAGATTTCTAAGGGTTAAACAATGAACTTGTGAAGGCAAACTGAAATAATTAAAGAACAAATTGCAGATTTAAAATTTATTCAAAGTGTGTAGTCATTATACATGTTTTCAAAGACACAAAGGGGGGAAACCACAGAATGCTGTTTTAACCGTTTCCAGCCAACTAAGCTAATGCACTACAAAGGCAGACAAAAAAAAATAAAAATAAAATAACTGACAACGCTACAGTGTTACAAGCAAATAAAGTAAGCATCGAGTGGATAAGTAAACCGGTTCAAATCCCCTATTTTTGTTGTATGTTTCTGTGTGTTTATATATACAAATCCTCCATTTCCTGTGGAGCCCTTCTTGAACTCAAACTGAATCACAAATGACCAAAGCTTGTAAAAAAGCTGTCTTGTTAAAAAAAACTCTGTATCTGTATCCATCCATAATGCAACCATTCAACTTTGGATTTGCATGTCAGTAGTACAGATATACAGTGTACATTATGCGGACTATATATCTTTAAACACACATGAATCATATATTTCTTTATATGAACATACAGACAAAATAATACTTACGTATAAGAACTTCAAGGAAACAAACAAACAAACAGCAACAAAAGACAATTCAAAATAAGAAGTATCATTTTCTATTAAGCAAAAACGTTTTACGAAGTTAAGGGGATTTTAGTGGTTTACATGAGCCTTGCTCTGAGTCCCCATATTCATCTAGCCATGGCTGGAGAAGGTTAAAACCACAACCACAGGGACAAAATGAATCAGGTAACATAATAGGGGTGTTTTTAGGGGGGCTGAGGGTAGGAGAAGAGCAGGTGGTTGTAATCACCAAAGCTGAGTCTTGGAAGGAAGGATCAGGTTGGGTGCCAGTTTGTCTGGCCCAAGCACTCTGGAGCATGTTGATATGGGAGCTGGATGGCTCAGATGGAGGGATGAACAGATAAGAGTGTTGAGTGGGTGGATGGCCATCGCAGGTGCCACTCCCTCTCTCAGCTGGATGCAATGACATCTGGGGGATAAACTGAGCCATAGAGGCATCCAGGGTCAGACGTCTTGTGTGAGGCAGCGGTGGTGAGTTGAACTCTCCAGCATCAGATGACGCCACCGAGTCACTGGAAGGCTCTGGGCTGCGCTCTTTTTGGAGAAGCAGCAGGTTTCCAGGAGGCAGAAGCATCTCAGGGCTTGTGTAGCTTCCAAGTTCTTCAGTGACTGGCTGTAGACGAGAGCATGGGCCAGTGTTCCCTGTTGCGTCCTCCAGATTGAGCTCCATGGAGCCACGTCGGGATCGGAACAGTCTCTGTGCTAGCACGCCTGGGTCTGGTTGGATGTTGTGTACATGGAAATCGAAGGCTGTGCCAGGTTCAGGATTGTGAGCTAGCACTGGTGGAGCAGAGTGAGGAAATGATGAGTGAGGATGGTAGCAGGGTTCTTGGGTCACACCAACAGGTACCTGCTGTGGGACAGGACTGTGGGTGAGACGCATTAAAGCCGGCATGTGCGGATGCAGGTAGCCTGGGATGGGCTGGGGGCTTTCGTATGCGAGGCTGGCAGCAGCCGCCTGCTTTTGCTGGTGAAAGGTGAGCTGGTTGAGCTGATGGGCTGTTATTGGGTAACCACTGTATGCCATAGCCTCCAAATGATCTCGCAGGGCAGCTTGGTTCAGACTCAGTCTACGTGCAACCTCCTCCTGCTCCAGCAACAAGTCCTTATAGCCATACAAAGACTCTGTTGAAGACTGCATGTGCTCTGCAAGCCTATGTGACATCATGTTGGGCAGCAAAAAGTGAGACGGGTCAATGCCTGGGCCGAGAGCCTCAATACTAGAGTAAGGGTGGAGGCTGCTGCCATAACTGCGGTAAGTTGGCTGGAAGTGGTGTGTGTGAGCCTCTAAGATGGAGGTGCTCTTGCGACGCTGCACATTGAAGCCTTTGGGTGGGCCAGATGGTGGAGGGGAGAAGGAGACAGGCCGCTCGGGGATGGAGGGATAAGACAGCATAGGTTCTCCCAGACCTGAGCCCCCTCCACTGCCATATGCCTGACTCAGTGACTGTGGCTAAAGTGACAATAACACATGGCATCTTTGAGAGGAAGAAGAAAGGCAGCATCACACAGTCACAGAGAAAGGAAAAAAAAACAACTGTAAACAGAGACAGATCATATACAGAGGTGCAGGTATACTCATCACAAAGAAAACTCCAAGGATACGCATTATGGAGATTTTGTCAATAATGTCGGAAGAAATAACAAAAAAAAAAAAAAAACTTTCAAAAGATGAATGTTCAGAAAATACATCATGGCAGCAAATGGGCATGGAATTAAATACAGGAACGGCAAAGTTTTTGTGTAGCTTGGCGATAACTGACAATATCTACCAAAACACAGTAAGAAAAACAGCCAGCCACGTAACCACCATCAAAGTGAAAGTCAGTCCTAATATAGCAGATATAACAAAGCACTTTGCCTACTGTATTTAATGTGAGGAGGAGCTTTCATGCTGGGTAGGTCTAGGGAACACAAGGCACAAACATCTGAATGATTTTAGTTGGCTGGCTATAAATATCTAGTGTTGTAATTTATTATCATATATAACTGTTGTAAATGTTTAAAAACACAAAATGTTCTAAAATATGTCGGAAAACTGCACATGAAGCAGCTATTTGATTGCAGCTACAAAATCCACTGAAATACCTGTAACACCAAAACACTTATGATTGGATTAAGTAGTTTAATTATGATTGTTATTTTAAAATAGACAAAAAGACAGAAAATTCAGAGTTAAAAAGAGACATATAGTAAAATATTGAGACAAAGGGCAACTAAAGACAGACAGTAAAAAATAGATTGAGTTACTAACTTGAGACAGATGGACAAAAAACTAGAGTTAGCGCTAGGAACAAACAGTCAGACAGTTAGGAAAGGACAGCCAGAAAAAAAAGCTATAGAGACAGAAACAAGGGCAGAAACTGCTAAAGACAAATGACAGAGAAGGTGAAAGATACTCAGAAATAAAAAGCCTGACAAGAGACTGACAGAATAAAAGAGAGGCAGAAAGACAGAGATAAACAGAGGTACGGATATTGGTACACTTATTTAGGAATAAAGAGAGAAAAAGGGATATACAGACAGAAAGAGAAAAACAGAGTAAGACAGAGACAAAAATAGAGAGAGCCAGGCAGATGAATAAATGTATATATGGTCAATCTTAGTTTCACTCTTTCTTATGAAGTAGTGTTGCATATATTATGGGATTCTAGTATAACTGAAACTATCCCAGAAATGAACACTAATACTACTGGATACTGCCTGTTTGTGCCACTGAGACCTGGCCCTGCAAGATTCTCCTGCTTCACCCAGAAGCACTAACATACAGGGCTGGCAAAGAGTGCTGGAAGGCTGGCACGACGCCGAGGCAACACGGACTCCAGGGCTTTGGAGAGACGGTCAGCAAACTTTTCACCGTCTGACATCCCCGGTCGGGGTGAGCCTACCAGTGGCGGAGTTGAGGGAGGCTTGGGGTTGCCCGATGGAGAAGGGGCACAGGGAAAGCAGGGTACGCAAACGGACATGCTACGACCGCGGCGCACGGAGGGAGGTGGAAAAGGCTGCAGGCGAAGGAGGGGGTACAAATGTAAACAGTGGCTGACAATTAATGTGACAGCAAGTAAAATGGATAAGGAATACTTAAATTCATATTCAAAAATACATTTCTACAAATAAGACAGAAATAACACAGCAAAAAGCAATATTATCAAGTACAACAAACCAATAAATAATTACTCAACTGATCAAAACCAGAAAACATTAGAAACATAATCACATTCATACTGGGGAAATTTAGAGCAACCAATTAACCTAACCACGTCTTTGGCATGTGGGGGGAATCCAGAGCACCTGGAGTAAACCCACACAGACATGAGAAGGCCATGCAAACTCCTCACAAGGGTAGTCCAAGGTCAGAATCGAACCTGGAGTGGGCAGCAAACGCTTGCATCATTGTATCACCTGTGTAGTGCTACATTAATGGGAACACAGTGCGTCTTAATCGTAGGAAGAGATGATAATCCACATGAGATGGGGGCCAAAAGTATGAAACAATTAGCGAAAATGCTTTTACTGTGCAATATATGTACAGTACTGAACTACATGATTTCAAATAGTTTGTTAATATTATTGTTTAAAATTAAGTATTATGTGCAAATTACCTCAACTTATGAAATCAATGCATCTTGCCCCACAGTAGAGTAGCCTAATCAGGCTATGTGACTTTGGTAATGTCTGGAACAATTAATGGTCAACATTCTGTTTCACAGAATGTAATACAGACATTGGAAGGTACATTATTAGTATTTGGAAGTCGCCTTGCTGTGACCATAGTGTGCAGGAGAGCACACAAACTTGTAGAAAATCTGATGACCCAAAAAATGCTTTTGTAACGTTACTGAAACCTTGGCTTTCTTTGTTTTCAAGTGCCCCCCTTAACATTCTGATGGTGTTTAGGTCGACAGTCAGCACTCCTTGAACTTTGCTGATCTTCAAGTACACTGCTCACAAAAAATTGTTTACATAAATTTCATTGATTCCCTAATTTTGTGAGCAGTACAGTTATGGGAAAGCTTTGAGTTGTGGTTTGGGTCACTTTCCTACTACAGAGTGAATCCTCCAAAAATATATTCAACAGAGGTCACAGAGCTTTGGCCCCCACTGTACATACGTACATAATATGGATACTTAGGTGATGTTGGCTTATATGACACCATTCATAGTACAAAAGGTGGCAAGAGACTAGAGTGGTAAATGTAATAAAAACCCCGAACCAAAACTATGTGTTTTTAAGCCAGTATCCGCCGTACTGCCAGCCTATTTTGTGTATCCCTAAATTTCTATTAAGAGACCTCGACACCTAACAAATAAACAATCTTCGATATGGTTCTTCAATCTTTAATGGTGATGGTTCTTCCAGTTTGCTAATTGCAGATAACTTTATTTACATTTAGTACTCACCATTTAGAAAAACTAATTTCAGCAAATGGCTGCAACAAGCGAAGGGTTAAGGCACTGACAGGTAGTCACCTGATATCAATTCTTTTATGTGGAAGACTAATGAATGCCACATTTACATATGACAAAACAAGCCACAAAACAAAAGTTTATATTTTATAAACAGTTTAAGAAAGGGACTGGAAGGAGTCTGGTACAGCCACATGGTAAAACCTGCAAAGACTGGAATGGAATGGAAACTACTTATTGCGGAACAACAAAGAATGTAATATGAAAGAAGGGAATAAACAATTTGTAAAATAATTACTGACAATGGGGAAGAAGAACAACGTGCGATGCCTAATAGAATCATAGAGAAATATATAATATTTCCAAATAAATATATATTTATACGGATAAGCCTTTTGGACTTCGATCTCACTGAAGTATTGCTTTGGTAAAAGCTTTGCTGTTATTCGAAGGCATAATTCCTTTATAGTCTCAAGCAAAACACATTTCAACACAATAAAAACAAAACAGGTTAAAACATGCAACCACAAATGCTCAAACAATGCACAACCACGTGAGTCAGTTCAGAGAAAGATTAACAGCATTCACATGAGCACATTTAGTAACAGAATCTATTATAATCTTAAATACTTATTTCTCAATTCATAGGCCTAATAGGACTACATACTTTTGTTTGTGTAATGATCCAAAACGCCAGTTCTTTGACTAGTTAACCCTTTTCCTTTAAAATACGCTTTAGAACAAGAATAACTGAACAATAGCTAAATGGAACAGATATTCCTATTGTTTTATTATTATTATTATTATTATTATTATTATTATTATTGTTTCAGTCCTAATCACAACCTTATAGCAAAACAATCGGCTGTGGGCATTTCTGAGCTTAGCTGAATGCAAATTTTTTGTTTAAAAAGGGACAGATTTTTACAATTAAATTGAGCACTTTTTATAAATAAGATGTTTACTGTGATAGGTTCCCATTCAGAATTGAATTGACATATTTGAAAACAATATATATAACAATATATATATATATATAGTTGTTCCAAAAAATGGTCCGTAAATGATAGAAATGATTCTGCAGCCCTACTTCTCTATTGTGCAGTGGGTATCTTACCATTGGCTGCTGAGGAAAGACAGGGTGCTGCTGGGTAGCTTGTGAAGCAGGATAAGTTGCCTGCCCCGGCTGCTGCTGGGATGCTGCAGGAGAACTATAGGACATTGTAACCTGACTCAGAGGTGTTTCTTTGATGATGGAGGAGCCGTGTCCGCTGTCTATCTCAGCTGTGAAGAGAAAGTACATAGTAATGCATCCAGGCCTTCAACTAGTACATAACAGGTTTAGAAACGGAAAACAGTCACAAAGTTGTGAGTAATCAAATAAAAATGGTTCCATATTTTAGTCACATTAGTTTTACTTTTGGTTTTAAACAAAGAAGCTAAGAAGATCGTGACTAACCAACGACAGAATTGAGTGAACTGAGATTGTCAATATTGTAGATTGTAATATTACATACCTAATATCTAAACTTTCACTTTCAACAACAAGGCATAATGGAATGGAATTAATGGAATATTCCAGTGTTAAGACATGTTCAAATGCATCTCATGGCTTATGTCATTTCAGCATTCCTATTGATGCAAATGCAAATAAAAAAGTCGTGAAATGAAGGTAGTTCCAATGGGAGCGCCACAGGGAGTTGGTAGTACCTCCCATATTAGTCCCTACACAACTGTTTGGTGTAAAATCACATATGCATTGCTTTTGCATATTGATAAACCTTCAGGACCAACAGCTTGTTGTTCCTCATGGATCAATGGTGGTAGGTACTCACCAAGCATTGTGATTAGGAGAAGCGCCAACCAAGATGTCTGCTCACTCCATCCATTTCTTTCACATTCAACACAAACTATAACACAACTCTGACTGTTCATCTACTGTCTCATACTGTATATCCCACAATATAACATCCTGTTATAATGAGAACATCAGAACTATTTTGATAATTGGTCTGTTTGTGGTTTGGTCTGACCTGTGTATTTGCCCATACACTGCAATGATATGGTTCCACTTATTTCCAGCTAGAGAAAAATGTAACTATGTCTGTGCTGACCGATCATCCACCATACACATGCTGGATAGGGATTAGGTTGACAAACACTGGTGTATTTGCGTTTAGGATTGCCGCATGTACGTACAGAAGGTGGCACTTTGCTGGTAGTGAAACTGTAAGTGTTGATCTGTTTCAGATTCGTCTGGCTCGACCTGTCCAGGGCCTGGCGTGGATGGCTGGATGCTGCAATGAGTCTGAGTGGGTGCTGGTGTTCCTGGAGGCCCGGTCTGCAAGGCCTTTTGGGATTCGCTCAGCTGCTGGTGTTCAGCCTCCTGTTTCCTTTTCTCCTGTTCCTCTCGCACCAACTTGCGCTGTTCTCGTTTCCGGCAGATCAGTGACACGCGATCCTTGATGGCCTTGGCCATGGTTTTGTGGTCGGCCTCACACACGTAGCCGGACTCAACCTGTCATTCCGTACAGCATGTTAGCATCATAGCTTACATAAGGGATGTTTAAGTGAAACAATAAGGAACCCACCATTTCTTGGGCAACATCTTCCGGGACATCTTTACTGAGGTCGAATGAAAACTCAATGGCTTCGTTGTCTTTATATTTGCCTTTCAGCTTCTTTGCGTCTTCAATGCGCAACCATAGCTTGATGGCAATCATCTCACCATCATCCTCCTCGGCAAGTTCCACCCGTACCCCTGTCTCCTCTTGAAAGAAGGCATGGTTAAGCAAGACTTTGATAGCGTATCTGCGACAGAGGGAGAGAAAGATACAATTCACGAACCCAGATAAAATATTAACGATGATACAACAGAGTTTAATAAACAAGCAAAAAATAACTTGCAAGATGATCATTGGTATGACCAGTTAATATTTTGTATACCAAATTAAATTAGCACAGTGTCTAATACAAAGCACAATATAACACAACACTAACACACTGTAAAAACTGAGCTCACTGATCAAGGAAGAGACAAAACTAAAAGTACCCAAATGGCTTTCGATAAAACGAACAGTCTAAGGTACTCCAAACAAATCACCAAAGATCTTCAGTTGATTGGGTTTTATTTTTTTCAGAAACTCAGATCTACAGTCACTGTGAAACGATAGTGACCAACACTGCAGTACAGATATGTTTTCTAAATCTTATTTAAATCTGTGGGTGCCAGTAAAAGAGTACTGATTACCTTTCATCTTTGTTTTGTCGGATACACCCCTCGATGATCTCTTTCACTTCTGGAATGGCAACTTTATCAAAGCTGCTAGGTTTCACACCCTGAAAACAAAAAATTTTTTAAAAATATATTACATTGACAAAATCCTGTAAATTGTTAATTATTGTAATTTTATATTACGTTGTTTCTACTAAACAATGGGAATTCGATAAGAAATTCAATAACGGACATTAGTACACATTCAGCAAAAATTGTATTCCTAATTATAAATCCCCTGTATATAAATCAATGTCATTGTGGTATTTTCTTAACTAATTTGCACCTGTATATCAATTATTACAATTGTTGCATTTTATTAACTATAATTTGTTTTGACTAAAAACACAACTCAATAATACATTTTAGGTTAGCCAAGTTAGCATAGCCAAGTTATGGGCTATACAGACACGGAAGAAAGTTTGTTTATTTACCTTACATGTAGCTATAAAAGTATTTAATGCCACATTCCATATACTAGTTATACTGTAACTGTTGGCAAATATCACAAAAGATAGACACTACTGTTCTTAGAGAATAAAAGATTCCACAAATGAACTCTATCTGCAAAAGCAAAGACAATAAACAGGCCTTAATTTATAAGAAACGCCTCATGTCATTTTGACAAACCAACCCCACCCCTGCCCCAGCTACCTTGATTACACAAACACTAAGTTCAACATTATTGATACCTGCACAATACCGTAGGTAAGTATTACACTACTAACGTATAACATTACGCATTATTTGAGAGAATGCATATCAATCAAGTCGAAAACTTGATTGATGCATGACGTAAAATCATCTGCAGACTAGTAATCTTTTGTTGCCAACAATACATGTAACGATAACCAGTAAGCACTGCTTTTAAAAGCCTTCCCGTATTTCTTTTGGATGTATTTCAAGCCTCCTACGCCCAAAAAAAGAGCCAGGGGATTAAAGTGGCCGAGTATTTAATCCAAGATAAAGTAAGTTCAATGCACTGATTAGTCTCCATTATGTTCTTTTACAATGCAAAAGACAGGTCGTTATCGTTGTACTGTTTGATTTAGTAGCCAATACAATATCCCAAAGCTGGTTAAAATTCAGCCTGAACTTTGGAACTTTATCAAATTCGGACAAAAATTGAAGGCTGACCTCAAAGAGCTTACAAATGTAAAAGTACTTTGCTATTTAACTGCTCTAACATCTGTTTAATGCATGTTCTCAATCTGAGAATTACGAGTTCAGATGTCACAAGACAACAGCTGCTGTGAGTCACCAAGCGTGATTACTGAAGCGCAACAGTAATTCAGCTTGGGTCAGGGTAATGAACTGCATATTATTACACTTACAGACACCATCAACTGAATCAACAGGAACTATTGGCAAGGAAACAGACTCCAAAGTTTCAATTTCCACCCAAAACATGATCTTCACACTAACAATTCACTAAAACAAATCTTTGCTTTCTTCATCCTACTACTAAATCATTTAATAGAAAACAGGAACTATGGAATGTCAGGCTGTCAAAACAGCTTTCGAAGAATAGTTCTGAAGAACTTACCGGAGATAACCTGGAACAGAAAATGCTGAAGGCTAAATGCTGTCTTACATTGCTCTGCTGCACTGTTTACCAATTATTCTGTTGGACCATTATATAAGTCTGTCCCCACAGTCAGACTCCAAAGGCAAACAAAGTTAAGCTGGGCTGTAGATCTAAAGCAATTAAGTCAGAAAGGCAATGAGGTACAATAATGAGGTGATTAACGCAGATGCTTAAAGAGAAAAGGGTCCTTTAAGAAAGGGGGTATGCAGCTTCCCACCCTTTCACTGTCCAACAAAGAAGGAACCATTAAAGGCAATCAATTTGTACTTTTGAAAGTGGCGTGGGAGGGAATCCAGAGGTGGACTCACAGGCTGAGGATGATAATAGTACAAATGTAATTATGAAAGGCAGAACTCTCACAAAGGTGCAAGGAGTTCAGAGGTATACACCGTGTGCAAGTTACTTCTTAGTTGACTTCATGGAGCAGCAGCTATTTAACAGTATTTAAGCGCCTGGTGGATTAAGCTGTCTCCATGAGAACAAGAGCCCAAAATAAAGTTTATATTATCTCCAAATGACTGAGCCCAAGACAAACCCTCACAGCTCACCAAGAGCCTCTCGTTAAAACACTGCAAAGAGAGCAGGGGGCAGATGACCCAAGGATTTAGACAGGTCATTAAAATTATTTAATTTGGAAAAAATGAGATACAGAGCCTTACAATAAAGCACTATACAAATTCTGAAGACCTAAAGACCAAAAAACACAAATGCCCTCCAGCCACATCCACTTTTAATTCATTTGTTGCAAAACTGGAAACATTCACAACCACTTTTATACTCCAAAGGAGTGCTCTGAAGCACAACTATACTAAAGCCTAGATTCAAGATTAGACCTTACCGTCATACAAAAGCAGCGCTTTTGAAGCACTCGTTATTGTACCAACACAATCTGTTTATAGTGTGGGTAAAAGACTTGCATTATTCACAGAGATTGGTAAGTGTAAACCATTTTCCTTTCAGTAAACAGGCATTGGCCGTTTAATGTCCATTCAATAATTATCCGTTGGATTTATCATCAAGGTCTTAAAATTTTAATAGGAAACAGAATCTGTCTTTTACCTACAGACATTGTGGCAATAAACAGATGGTTACTTCAACAGTTCATGAATGTTGCAGATCCATGAGCAGAGGTGGAAGTTCGGGTTTGTGCCCAACCTAACAAAACCTGCCTTCTTTTTCCAAAAAACATTTATGAACACGATGTCTAGCACAACCTTTTCACCGTGTCTTTTCACATGACAAAGCTGCAGTTGTTGACCCCATCAGAAAGAAAACTCTAATTCATTTCAAAATAAGAAGTGCTGTTACGTAACTGAACTTGCGAGGGGGGCAGGGACAACAGATGTGCACTCAAACAGAATGAACTCAAAACCAAGTTCAAAATGCCCACTGACTGCATCAAAATTAAATTGCTTCTTTTCAAGCTCTGTTATGTTTGCACTATTGGATAACAGATTAGGACGTCTGGAGGTTTTGTGTATGGGAAGATGTCATGGGTTTTCCTTTTACCAATATTTGTGGAAGAATAATAAACTGTGACCTCCATCGGTCTTCCCTTTCTGAATGCGGACAAATAATAACAACATACATGTCACCCCAAGCAGGCCAAACCAAAACCTTTGTTTCTCTAACTCTGTTTACAGCTAAGCTGACTCAGAAGCTTCCTGGAGCTTCTTTAGCAACACAGTTACTCCTTGATACAGCAGAACACAGGGGCATAAAATGCATTTCAGGATTGATTCTAAAAACACCCGTGTTGGGTGAATCTCTATTAATCTCTGCACTTAATACAATTTTTATTAAATATATCAGAGTCGCCACACTGATTCAGGACTGGTTTCAACAGCACTGCTGAGCACCAGTCCCTACTCTCATTTTGAGTAACCACTAATTTTATGCCGGCATCCATCCTCCAAAAGTGCAATCTTACTGGTTACAAGCAGGATTAGCATTACAGAGTGTTCCCTGTGTTCTAAAGCACTATCACATAACACATTAACAGGACTCAAGTCGCCATCGTTTCCATCTTGGCACCCAAACGAAAAGCAGCGTCTCCCAATGAGTGCAGTGCAGTCTGATTGGTCCCAAGCACAGGTGTAACATTACTGAATATTATCATATAACACATTTACAGAGTGTTTAAGGGATTGCATGCTGTAAGTTTTACTATGACACACATACAAAATTGCTAGCCTTCCTTAAAGATAGAGTACTTTGGAGTACAGGTATTAAAAATTCCTTTGAGATAAAGATCAGTGCTAAAAATAATCAAAACACTTCTCAACTAGACTAGGCATCTGATCAGCCTGTACTCCAGCAGCCCCATGACTGCCTTGTTTTTTTCCCCCAAGTTTGAAATAGACAAACAAGCATCACATGAATGGAAGCTAAAGGCCATCCCATTAGGGTCCACTTTTACAATGCTTTCACAGCAGAACAAAAGCATACATATGACCTGAACACAGCTTCAAAATCAACACAAGACACAAAGGATTAAAATGACTTGGCTGACGTAAACAACGTTCACCAACAAAAACAATTATAATGAAAAACATATTTGGAGCTATGCGTATCTACTGAATCACGCAAGATGTGCCCAAACAATACACCCCTAAGGGGCTATAGTTAAAGCAAGGACACTTACAACAACACTGAATGAATATAACTGCAAGTGGCACACTGATCAATACTGCGGATTGGCTTGACAACAATACTGGCATTGCTGCAAGTCTATATATATATATATAAGAACAATATTAGAAAGCAAATATTTCAATCACTCTGTGTTTAACATTTTTTTTTAATGGTAATGGTTTAATGGTTTTTTTAATGGCCACAGGAGGACTGTCAAGGAGCAAAAAGATTAAACCAGGGCCTTGCTCTATTATGCATGCACATCAATTTAGGAGCTTTTATGTGCTGTGTAAACGTACCCTCATATTACATATCATAGCATAGCATACCTTAGACCAGCTTAATACCGTACATGACCACAAGCACAGCATTTATCACTCGTTACATGATACCCCATGTTATATACTGCAGAGTTCCAAATTGATCTCAGAAAGGTATCGCAGTACATAGTGCAAATCTGTGTTGGCTGAAACTCTTAATTGGGCAATTGGGTATAAAGCACATTTTACAATAAATTCTTTCATATCTCATGTAATCTATTGAATAAGCGTTCACCCCATTGCTCATCCCTGCCACCATGTCACCACCTTACATCACACACTGACAACATCCTCATTTGATGCATAACAAGTATCGCTTGCCGGGGAAATTTTGAAATACTAATTCACTGACACTTTTTTTACTATCAAAACCCAAAAGTTGGGCCATCGTAAAACAGGGAACACCTGTAAATACTGGATAAACAATATAAGAAAATATGCACTTGTAGCAGAGAAAAACATACATGAAGATGAAATATTCATGAATATGAAAGAGTGAGGGAATATACACTGTTCACAACAATTGGAGAATATTGCATTATGGGATATTTCATTTTTAAATATCTCTTCATTTTTGTGAGTAGTACTAAAAAAGCAAGTAAAGAAGTTTATTTCAACAAATGTGACTTGAGGTACTCACACTTGTGACCCGGCGGTAGATTTGAGCAGGGTTCTGGCACTCAGAATACGGATACTCTGAAGTAGCCATCTCCAACATGCACATCCCAAAGGCGTACACATCCACCGATTCGTCATACTTCTCCTCGTACATCTCAGGGGCCATGAACTCAGGGGTACCTTAAAGCAAAAGAACCATTCAGAACTCCATGGCAAGCAAATTTCACATTTTGGTCCAAAAGGACCAACAAAGCGAGAGAAATAAAAGTCACTCCATGTGAAACTGAGAAGAAAAAGAGAGGGGAGCATAAAAAAAGGGGAGGAAGCAGGGAAACATCCCTGATGTATTTTCTTTTATTAGATATCATGAAGCTTTGCCTAGTAATAAGAAATTTCCCTTTAGTTCCAGGTTATCTTCATTGCTGAATGATGGAAACATCAAAAATAAAAATAAACAATAACTGCTTACCTTTCATCTCCTTTATAAATCAAGAAAAAATATGTATAAAAGCAAATCTAATAGTAACAGCTGAAAGAAAATCCTTCTGTGACGCAGATCGGGTTTGTTAAAAGAAAAGGCCTCACACAGAATAGGGATAAAATGTTTATTCTTAGCCTTTCTAACCTCTAAGTTGTGGGCCACTGCATAACTTACCGGTGCCACTTTAGGTCGTACTTACTGTCTGAACTACAGTACATTAAATAACCCAAACAGTGCAGTGAGGGAGACACATAGGAAGAAAAAAAGGGAAAGACAATTTTAGGAAAACAAAGGGTAGACGTTTAAAAAGAAAGGGATAACAGATCTTCCAACCCCTGAGTGAGAAGAAAAACAAATGTGATAAGGTCAACATTCAGAGAACATTTTATGAGCATGTTTTAGCCATTAAAGGTCAGAGTTTTCAAAACCAAAGTATACCGGCCATTGAACAAGAAAATCTTTAGTGGTTGTTCCACAACCAGACTCCACAATGTATGATCCCCAAGGCATATTGCAAACTTATTACATCCCCACTTGTGAAAATGTACGGTGGTCTTTAACAAGCCAGTTAGCTGTTTGTTGCACTTATTATTGTTTTTGGCTGAGACATGGAACTAAAAGGTGTTCTCCTTCAAAGGCATTTGTAGTGTTCGTATTCCAAAATCACTATTATAAAACAAAGACCTTGCCTGCCAGGAAAACTTAGATTTTACCCAAGTGTTGACTCACGCATCATCAAAGCAAAAAAAAAAAAAAAAAAACCTACAGAACATTAATTCCTGTGCAGTTTTCCTATTTGGAGCACATATTTAGTAAGAGTTTAGAAATAGGTAGAAACCTTGACATAAGGTACAATTAACTAAAGCAGCATTTGAGAAGCCAAGCCATACCTATGACACTCTTGGCAAAAGAAGAGCGCTTTAGGGTTGCAAGACCCAAATCGCCGATCTTAACGGAGCCTGTGGGACCTGTAATGAAGATGTTGTCACATTTGAGGTCCCGGTGGATGATGGGAGGAGTCCTAGTGTGGAGGAAGTGAAGGCCCTTCAGAATCTGACGACACCAGCTTCTCAGAACCTTTATCTTCATTATCTTGAATCGCTTCAAATACCTGCACACAAGAGAAACGTCACAACATTACTGCACAGGAACTAAACGTGCCACGGTCACTTTCATCCCCAACGTTGCAGCTGTTAAACTGCTGAACAGCAGCTCAAACAGATCGTCTAAAAGATGTAAAGAAGAAAACAAGAGCCGTTAACATTGCAAAAAGTGAAGGTTGAAAAAAAACCTACGGATTTCGAGGATCATATCCTCGCTATCCACCCTACCCTCGCCTAAAGCTTATAAGTGTTTGAATCTTCAGTTAAACATCAAACATGGTTATGAAGGCAGAATCAAAAAGGGTTCAAACCAGCTCAGAGTGGATTATAGCCCGCTCATCAAATGCCCAGGAAAGCCCGTTTAAACCATTTCAATAGCTCATAGCTCATCACTGTAAACACATGGGATAAGACAAGTGCTGAGGGAGCAGCTTCAATATTATTTAACACAGAGGGGTGAGGTTGAGGTGCGCAGTGGAGCTTTAACTGGTAGTACTAAACTTGACATCATTCTTTTAACATTAGCCAAGGGTGGATCACAGACACACAACCAAAAGTACAAACAGTTACTACACAAAAAAAGATCCCGTTTTAAATCTTAGAAGCACATAGCACACTTAGTGGCCACTTCATTAGATATACCGGTTCGACTGCTTGTTAACACAAATATCTAATCGGCCAATTTTGAGCTGCAACTCATTGCATTTAGGTATGCATGTAGGCATGGTGAAGAGAACCTGCTAAAGTTCCAAGCATCAGAATGGAAAAGAACGGAGTCATGTGACTTTAAACATGGTACAGTTGTAGGTGCTAGACTGGCTGGTCTAGATACAGTGGTACTTTGGCTCTCGGCCAACTCAGAACCCGGTATGTTAGAGTATAGACTACAGTAAACTCATCAGTTCATAATACATTTAACTTATGAACAGATTCCCTTTGTAAAGCTATACAATACAGCTTCTCTAATTCATAGAATGTCTTATACAGTATGGCATTTCTAGGGGTCTAAAATGGATTAATTCAACTTACATTATTCCTTACGGGAAAAATTTGCTCAGTATTTGTCATTTTGGGTACTTGACAAACCTTCTGGAAAAAAACGAATGATGAGAACCAAGGTACCACTGTAGTTCAGAAGCTGCTGATCTTTTTGTGACTTCCAGACACAGCCATCTCTAGGATTTAGAGATAATGGTCTGAAAAAGAAAAAATATCCAGTGAGGGCCAGTTCCGTGAGAAAATGGCTTGTTGTTTTCAGGTCACAGGAGAATGTCCAGAGTGGTCTGAGCTGATAGAAAGGCAACATTGATTCAAATAACCACTTGCTATAAAGCAAGGTACGCAGAGGAGCATGTCAATATAGAAAAACAAACTCACAAAAAACTCTGAAAAATGTTTCCAGTAATGTGTTGAATCTAAACCATGGTGCTCTTAAGGTAAGTCAGTGTCCAACCTGGATTTGTGTACAGTGGACATGTACTTTGCTACTGTACATTAAAAGTGGTTTTGCTGTGCTTCAATCAGTGAAGCCAAAGCACCAAATGGTAGTACACTGAATTTGGTACCATTTAAGATACGTCATAAGATTTTGCCCTTTCATGCGCAGACTGAGCTTGGATCTCAGAAGGGACAATGGCATGTGATAAGGGTAGTATGCCCCCTTCGCTTTCATTAGCTTAGCATGTCCTAAATAAATTGTTTGGAGCTGCACCACAGCCAGGGTTTAAGCACAGTAATCCTCGTTACAAATGCCTACCCAGTGACAGCATAGAGGTTAATGGAAGCCATAACTCTCATTCAAGATGGATGGAAAACTCCCACATGACCAATTGCACATGCAGTACCATAACTTTATGGTTTTGCCCACACCAGCAAAAATTTTGCCTCATAACATGAAGCAGATACAGGCAAAGAGCTGAAGATTGGGTTTGTACTGCATACGTAATGTGCATACCAAGTGGGTGGCATAAACTTTAGCTAAATTAACTTGGTTGGTCAGACCTGTTTCTAACAGTCAGTTCCTTCAGATTTGTAGCCTGAACATGCATTAGTAGTGTCAATACTGTCACACGATTTACAATCAAGCTTGTTCTCCGTTTTCTTAAAGCAAAGAAACACCAGATTAGTGTGTGGGGTTTTTTGGCAGTCACCATAATCTCCTACTTTGAGTTTAGGCACAAACTCAAGCTAAATCATTGTCATTGTGTGAAATTAACACCATTATTTTTATTTTGCATTTCTAGATTTCACTGTCTAGAATCACAGAATCAACTTGCATCTTGGGATCGACGACCCACCCTGCTATTTAGTAAGTACGCAAACCAAAGATCACAAATCACAGATTGCAAGACAGCTAAGTTTGTTTCTCTCGTTCCTAAAATTCTAGGGACACGCCTGTGTCATCCAGATCACCTGGATTTGACATTAATTATTCAAATTGTAACTGATCTTTAACATGTCATAATAAACAAAGCACACATCTTATACACTGACTTAATCCAACATCTATGAAGTTTAAGGTGACTGTCAATTGCGCTTACATTCTACTGTATTTTGAATTAAATGTACATCATGTGCACCCCAGTCAGGCATGAGGTGGAGTTTTTGTTCTACAAACCAAGCATTTTACCATTTTGGACAAAAGTATTAACCATAATCATACATGTAACATTTGGCCTAAAGGGTTTGGCAGTGGGTTTATAATGAATGGGGACATAAATAGAAGTGTTAGAGAATTTTGCGTAGGCGTGTGCAACTTGGAAATATGTTGATAAATATACAGGCTTGTAAGAGGTACCACTCAGAATTTCGTTGTACCACGTACAATGACAATAAATCTTTCTTCTTGTAAAAATTAGACTTTTTATGTGAATGTATTGAGTGTACAAGTGGTTAAGTGCAAATACAGTTCCAGGGCCTTCCAGTACTCCCAACAATAACATGGAAATAAAAAAGATAGCATGCAAGGGTGTTTTGTTTCAGTTTTCTCTTTCTCTCCATTCCCCCTATTTCTATAGCAATACCTGCAAGCACAGTAAACAAAACCAAACAGATAAATGCTGGAGCTGTAACAGCACTTGTTGCTCAGCCAGTTTGTCTTGAGAAGAAGCAGATAAGGGCGTGCTAGTTTACAAAGTCTGTTTACTAGGGAGATTTTCTCTTCTTCCAAGCATAGATGTGTCAGGTATGCATTCAAAAGCCAGGCATGCTCAGTGGCCCACATATCACTTGCTTACTCAAGCTTCAGGTGATTCAAACAAGTTAGCAGAGCTGTTATGTAAACACGTTTCACACTGTGGAAAGAGTAGAATGTCTGCAATACAATAAAGCTTTCAAAATGTTTTCCCACAAAGATTTCCCACATTCTGATCTAGTTAAAGAGCTTGGCCATTACTAGAAGGAAACTGGTTATGTTTTGCCTAGTGACTCAATACTTCTTTGTAATTTGAGATGTGCTTTTAGAAACATGACATAATAGATCACATATATATATTTATATTGTTCCATTTTATATTATATACACATTGTATAGTTGTCCCCATTATATACTTCATTATGTTTGCCTTTATCTTTACCTTGGTCTTCCTAACAGAGCAAAAAAAGGGGGTCAAAACAACAATTCATTCACGTAACCACTGAATCTGCTTTCTAAGGTTACCATTTTGCTTTGGTATACAATCTCAATGTGGCTTTATTTATTTGATTCAAGGATGACTGTATATCCCAGACACTGGGAATCCACAAAACACTTCTAGTACTTCTAGGGTTTGTGTCAGGAAGGATGTCCAGTAGAAAACCTGTACTAACTCTAATATAATTATCAGCCATAAGAAGATAGATAGATAGATAGATAGATAGATAGATAGATACAAAGCTTTATTGTCATTGCACATGGTACAACGAAATTCTTAAAAGAAGAAGATCAACCCAGCTCTACTGTACATAATGTACAGGTACTGTTTAACATGCTCTTTAAATTACCATAGTCACATCACAGTGACTTGTCTACCGCTGGGCAAAATACATTCAGTTAATAAGTACTGTTATTTAGTTCTTTGCATATAGTGCTTTATCTTAAACAACATTATTAAAACACAATATGAAAACACAGACCAGTACACTACATATACTGTACAGTCATTTTTACCTCTGCATCTTTTATAAAACTTGATTCACTTACCATGCATAGTACAATACAGTACCTGACTATAAACACATATCGTGCAGAGTAAGCAATTGCAAATCTTTAGTTAATTTGTATAATGCTTACCTAGACAGAATGCATATAATTGGTAGTAGACATACTTATAATTTCACAATAAAAGTGTTCAAACTATACATAAATGGAGCTCACCGAGCCCACTGATACCTGTTAATGGCCACAACATCCAGAGTTAAAAGACAGATGTTTATTTCCTAGTGTAATGTACTATGTTGAAGATCTCGCTCAGAAGGGCGTTAAATGGCGCATACTAGTGTATGCTGCACATCTGCCAATTTTTGTTGAACTGGTGAAAGTTTCAATCAGAAATGTATCTTGTAGAATACAATCAGCCCACCATATCACCTTTCCTGGACTCTCCGCAGATGCTAAAATATATGAATGCTCAGTTCCCTTATCAAACATGGTGTAATTTTTGCAAATAAATCTATGCACATCCTCCCACATAATTTAAATAATCTCTATGGTAATTATAATGACTAACAAAATTCAAATACGTAAATGTCGCTAAACTATATGGTTTAGGAAATAACAACAAGTATAAAAAGTCTGTACATTTGAACAAATGAGATGGGAGGTAAGCCATGCTCAAACTACAGGCGCTGGAGAGAGATTCGGAATCTGTGAAATTGTGCTAAAGGAGGGCATGAATATACATCAATGCTTTTGCATAGATTCAGTTTGCGTTTTGTTTTTTTTGGAACTTTCAGAAAACAAAAAATCAAATTATTTTCAAAATAATTGTGAATCTGCAGCTGTGGGAACCACAGATACAGATGAGCCATTGTATCCAGCCACAATCCTTTTGGGGAAAGAGTCTCCATCTTGAGCCAATATCTTACAGAGGCCTACGAAACAGCTATGAGTAATAATTTAGCAGATTCTTCTCTGCTGAATAAATTATAAACACAATAAATGCATGTTCTTAAAATGACAAGGCAAGGACTTCACGTAAACATTCATGTTTTAATTAAAGAAGTATGTTTCTCTATTAAAGTTCACTTCATTTTAACCAAAGTTGTCTCAGAGCTACACACCCATTAAAGTTGAAGTCATAGTTGAAGATACTAACCAGAACAGCAGCTTATGTCATCAACATTTAAGTGACACTGGTTAAACATATACAGGAAGAATCTTTAAGGGTATTTACTAACCATCCCAGGGGCCCGCACTAATAAACTTACAAAGCCGCACATAAAAACATGAGCAAATGAGTTTACCTAAGCCACAATGGGCAGACAAAAGCCTTTCAGTATGGTTTTTGGTGGCCCAGCATTAGAGTGGGATCAGGTGTCCTGGTATTTAGATGCGACACTCCCACATTTTAACCTTTTACTGCACAGCTACATAAAGTGTTTGGCTTACATTTTAATTTATAGTTACACCTAAAACACATTGTATTGCTTTGATATAAAACATATCAACATGGTAGTTCAGTGGCTAACCTTCCAAAACTCCACCAGGCTCAGATGTTTAGCCATAAACTGCATTCCTGGACTGAATCCCCTATCAGTTGCTATGGGTAAAAGCATATGCCAATGTAAAATAAAAAGCTACTAAATTAATAGAAAAAAATAATAATAGTCTTGTTTATTCATTCATACAAGGGGGTGAGACTGGGGGAAAAAGGAAACTAAAAACAGGAACTGTAATAACAGCCCTGGCCTTACTCATCAGGCTGATGTTACGGGTGGCAACACCTGTCTTATACAAAGTGACACTTTGTGCCATTAATAACCACAAACATTAAAGCCAAATTATTTGATGTATTATTATAAATACATACTATGTGCTTAAAATGGCACCTTTTCTATAAAGCACTATATATGACAATTTTCAATTTTCAAAAACTGTGTTTTATACAATAGTTTGTTTGTAGTTTTCGGTCCTGATGTTTTTTATGATAAATTTTAATATTAGTCTTTAGTATTCGTTTAAAAATAGATATGTTAAGATATATTTATGTTGTTGTAAATCACTGATATAATCAACAGAACACCAAGATCATGTATGACTCGTGATAACACACTCAGTCTCGTGTTGTATTGCTCATATATTAATTATACTGAATTATGTGGGCCGTTAAAGCATATAAAAATATTATGGTATAAGCATGAACTATTTTATAGAAAAACACCTTTTAGGATAATCTGCACATGCTATAACTACTCTTAAAGTGCTGGAGAACTGGTGATACACTGGGTATTTTCCGTTAATATTTATAATGTCCTTTATGCCTTTACACGGTTTAAAATTTTGACACAAATCTGGTCCATTTCTGGACTCTACATGTAAGTCATCTGTTGTGACAGCTGTGAGGAGTGGTTTCACCAAATATCAACCCTTCAACACATCCCATAAATGTAGGCCAAGATAAAGCATGGTATGCGTCTTGAGAATTGAATACCCCAACATCTCATTTTTCAAAACTGAGCTAATGTTTGCCAGTTCCCCAAAAAAAAGAGCCTGGATTGTCTCTAAATTATCACACTGAAAGGCTACTCAAGCATCTGAGCTTGATTTACACTTGGCGCAGCAGCCAAGCTGAGCTCTGAAATGGGCACTAGGTTCCAAGTGACTCATGGTTCAACAACCCTAAAATAGCCAAAAAAGGTCACTTTAAACCACTCAACAAAATTTATAATTCAAGTTGAAATTACATGACCTTGAACATACGTGTTAAGATTTTTTTCATTAATTGTAATCCTTGTATGATTGTGTGAGAGCACAAACAGAATAATCTGAGAAAGAAATAATATTGCCTGGCCTGTATCTCTTTTTATTGCATGATGGTTTCTCATTTTCTTTTCCTTCTACTTGTCCCTCCTATCCTTTTACTGTTGCTCTGCTCTGATGAAGTGTGATATTAGTTTTCCAACATGCTCAATAGAGAGTTAGAGAAACTTCCATCAGATTTGGCTCTGTCTGCTCTGTGTAGTCCAAAAGAAATTGGCAAAAATTGAAAGACCTCGTCATTTTAATATCAGCGAGTCCTATTTGGGTGAGCTTTTTATGACACTAGCATGTCTATTAGACCGACATAAGACATAAGAAACTCTCTGCTATGGTTATAAAATGTGCTAGAGCAATTGTATTCATGCCAGTATCCACACATCCACATGAGGGAGCTGATAATCCCTGAGTTCTATTCAGGCTCTCTTTCTCTCTGGTCAGCAGTACTGCATTACTGCATCTCTTCCCCTCACCACATAGAGGAATGTTAGGAATCTGTAAGAGCAGCAGCTGACGCGAGAGCAGCTACCCAAACTGCACCTCTCACATGGAGGTGGCAAGCCCCTCCTCTTCAGCATTCACTTTTTGTTTTTGTGTTTTTGTGATAGTAACATTCAAGTTAGATAGATACATTTCTAAAAAGTTATGGTGTTGAGAAAGCCATTGTGGAGATAAGACTGGCTATCCATTCTCACGCTAAGAATATTATGAATATTCCTCAAGAGTTTTGGAGAAAAAGGCATAGAAGTAAACAACATAAGTCCCAACAGCCAATCACAACATCAAAATGTTCACAAAAGACTGAAAATGTATTCATTCAATATTCATTACTGCGCAAAAGTCTTACATTACCGTTAGATTGAATAGAGCATTGTTTATAACAACCATATAGAATGATTTTCACTTTGCTAGAATACAACCAGAAACCAGGTCATAGTATTTAATACTTAATCTGGCTTTTTCATCTTGATGACAATTGGAAATTGGAAGAAGCTTGATGATTAATTATACTAACACTAGTAGACTTCTGTACCAGCATCTGTACACCATAATGATGTAAGTAGTAAGTCCCATGAGATTATCCACAGGAGAGCTATGTTAAAGCTCACAAGAAATAGAATGAAGATCAGTGAAAAAGAGTATTATGAAGATGAATCCAAGTTTGAAAAGTTCTGTACAATCATAGACGATGTGTTATATATGACCATTACAGTACTTGTACCATTCATGTTGGCATCATGAGAAAAAAATTCTCATAAACATGATTTAAAAAAAAATAACTGATTCATTGAAGCACATACAACCTATCAGTGTAAAACTAAACTAATTTTGTCCACTAACGAAAGTATCAGCTTTGGGGTACATGTATTTGAAAACATAAGTCATAAGTCTTATTTAAAGACATAAGTGCAAATTTGTGATAGAAAATACAGAACTGGATATTTGCTATTCTCTTAGTGAGAGCAAACCTTATGCTGCATCTGCCCATTGGTGAGGAGTTCCACATACTTGCTGTAATGTTCACATACTTGTCAAAGCTGTACTGTTATTAGAATGTGCACTTTCGTGCTGCAAGTACACCAACTGGTGCATTTGGCCATGGCCTTTGTGCTCACCTGTTTGCATACTGGCATGAATGGCATGATAAATATGTACTAATGGGACCAATGTGGATTAGCTGGATGTACTGTCACATGTGACTTTAATTTCACTTGATGTTTAGCATCAAAAGCCTTGTTGTAACAAAATTTCCATGCCATGCTAATATATTAATACAGTGCCACATTCACTGGCAGTGCCTTACGACAGGTAAACACGTGTAGTAATCTTGGCTTGGTTATTTTAGAGGTCCTAAGACATGTTGAAGCAACAAAACTAAAAACCATTCATCAACATAAATGTATCAGCAAGCAGTTGTTGGGAAATGCAGTTCCCCTTCTGCCTCAAAATTAAAATTGCCCACACTGACTTCCTTAAAACCACAAAAATATACAAATACTAAATGATACTAAAATACTAAATACAACATGAATAAATCCTAAAATGTACAGATTTATACTAATTGTCTCTAATTATTCGTCACTTACGTTTTCAAGGTGCCCGATGTCATAAGTTCTGTCACCAATACAATGCACTTGCGCCCTTTAGACGGAGACTCCCACGAGTCATAGAAGCGGACGATGTTAGGGTGCTGCAAACCCTTTAGCATGCCAGCCTCTTCTTTGAAGCGCTGCCGCTCTGAACGGGAAAGCTTCCGGTCCTGCACAAAAACAAAAGGACTGACGTTAATTTAAACAATACCAATACAACATGTACTGCTACTGGTGTATAAAGTGTCCAAACACTATTGACTGCAGTAACCATGTGGATGGTGTAGCAGGCTCCAAAGTTTGTTTGCTTGTTTGTTTTATCTAGTCGTTTTGGGGTCGAAAAGTTTATGCACCCAATTTTCATATTTGGGTTCAAACCATTGCAAAATATTGCAAGTATCCTAACTGCCAACACAATTTACTAGAATTCAAGACCAATATTTTCTAACTCCTCTAGAATTGTGTCCATGCTAATATTGTGCAACAATATTTGATGCATGTCTTTACCCTAAAAGAGCACAATTGTGTAGATATAAGCATAGAACACTCAGACCCCTAACATCAGCATGTTAATGCACTCACACCAACAGCGCTTCTGTACCAGCATCTGCATACCATTATGATGTATTAAGTAGTACTAAATTATGGTGTTGTGAAAGCGATTAGCTATTCTTTCTCACTCTAAAATATTATGAATATTCCTGAGGCATTTTGGCATAGAAATACAGAATACTCCTATAATTCCCAACAGCCAATCACAATGTCAAAATGTTCACAATATAAAAAAAAAATTATTAATGCAATATTCATTACAAAAATGCAAAAGTCTTATGCTACCGTTAG
>JAUZST010015382.1:0-10234 GCA_034779995.1 Parotocinclus haroldoi | reverse complement strand
TCTCTCTCTCTCTCTCTCTCTCTCTCTCTCTCTCTCTCTCTCTCTCTCTCTCTCTCTCTTTCTCTCTCTCTCTCTCTTTCTCTCTCTCTTGTCTATTTGTCTGTCACCATCAAACCAAACCTTTGCTCACAGTTGCACTTTTTGGTCGATCGTCGCTGTTCCCCTTAGGAATCCTGTCGTTTATTGGGCGACGTTGCTGAAAATGCATCTGAAACGGAATGTACATTTCTAGCCAAATATTTACTCGGGAAAAGGAGCATTGATCGGCCGCAAACAGAAGAATAGAACAGAGGACGGCGCCATGTTTTCAGACCTCGACGAATAGAACATGTAATAAATACAAAGCAAACAAGTTCGTACATTTTTAACAGGAAAATAATAACGTTATAACGTGGAAGAGTTCACATCCAGGCTTTTTTTTTGTATCTCGAAACCTTCCTCTGTGAATAATCCCAGGATCAGGTGAATGGCCTAATCAGGTGTGTGTGTGTGTGTGTGTGTGTGTGTGTGTGTGTGTGTGTGTGTGTGTGTGTGTGTGTGTGTGTGTGATGAATCAGATAGCAGAGTTAAATCACTGCCTACATGCAGAAATGTTGATCTGAAGAATAACTGTATTAGACTCGTCTTTATATCAGCAGCCGTGAATTCTTCTCTCTCGTCCTGTTAAGGATTCCAGGTCACAACAGCATCGACATCTTATATTTAAAACAATCATCTCATAAAGAATGACGATGGTACCTCTCGAACCCCGGAAGCACCGTCACGGCAATGTGCTTGGCTCGGCTCTGGCTGACCCGCGGCCCCTAGGTGTCTCATTATAGCCTTATAATCACCTCTCGTCCAATAATGCATTCCATCCTTCCTAAATTATCATGCTAGAGGCTAAACCCTTATTGAGACTAATGGCGGAATTAGCATCCGCCATCCGAGAGTGAAAGAATCAGGACCGTGCCTCTCTCTGACAATTCTATGAGCTGACTGCACCGGGGCAGAGGGGATCTTTCTCTTCTGTTTGCTTTCAGCCCTTTTCGCCCTGCAGGAGAAACTGCCTTTGAGTTAGAGTGAGGAGAAAAGAACACGCTGTGCTCGAGATCGCCTTGTTTTGCTCTTCACTCATTTTTGCGTGGTCTTGTTTTTTGGTCCGGTTTTGCTTTTTCCCCTCCCAGTGTCACACCTTTGTTATCCAGCTATCCGCTCTTTCTTGGAAGGACTCTTGCTGACCATCCTCGAGGCTCGTATGTGCTCACGTTCTCGCTCACACACACACACACACACCCAGGGAAAGCCAACGGTGGGCCGGATGAGGAAATGCAGATGGCGAAAGCGTTTATTTGCAGCGCGAGCTTGTAAATCCTGGCTGGGTTTTGATATTGCCGCAGCTGCAGCGCCGACAGTGTGTTAGTTGGTCTTGTGCCATGCAATATTGCCAGCGCAGAGGAGCAACTCATGACCTCCTGGCATGCTGCCTCCTCTGTGTGTGTGTGTGTGTGTGTGTGTGTGTGTGTGTTTCTGATGAAGCTTTTCTGATGCATTTCGTTGCGTGTTATGCAGGGATTACAGAGGGATTGGATTTTGTCGAGAAGCGGTGGCAAAGTTGATGCGTTCGATACACACTCCAGATCAGGTACAGCGTTTAAGCTGCTCGTTAAGGCGGATATCTGATATCAGCCAATCACATGGCGGCACCTCGGCTCATTTAGGTACGCAGACACGGTCAGAACGAGCTGCGGGATCAAAGCGAGCGTCAGAACGGCAAAGAAAAGCTGATAGAAGTGACTGATTGAGAAAAACCGTTCCTGTTGCCTGAGGTGAATAACGGATAAAGGAAGCCAGATTGATCATATATAATCAACAACTTAAACCGTCCGCGATTCTTATTCTGATAAATTAGTATTTGATAAAAATTCCTCTCCGTGGCGACTGGCCTTGGAGTCTCGGCTGTACCGTCTGACAGAGATGAGGCTGGACATCAGGGATCATCCCCAATCATCCCCTCCCTACCAGGGACTCCTACCCCGTCCTGCTACAGACCGGTGCCCCGTACAGGGTACGTGTTCAGGGTACGAAATCAGGATAAACAGAGGTTCAGAGTTAATGAGCAACAGGTACGATTAATTACTGCCATGGCAACAAGGCACAGGACAGGAAATGGACCCCACAGGGAGAGATGATGGATAAGACTAGAAAATGCAGCTCCCGGAGGAACTGCCAATGTGTGTCGCATCGGTGCACAGGTCTGACACCTGGCCGATTCTGGTCGGGTTTTGGTCAGGTCCAGGTCCGAGTCATGCTAGGTTCCGATCGGGCTCTGGTCCGAGACTCGGTTGGTTGTGGATGAGCGCAGGACTGAGAACCAATTGGGCTTGGGTCCGAGACACAGCGGGTTCTGGCAGAGCGCAGGTCCAATAACGGGGGGGCGTGTCTGAGACCTGATTGATTCTGGTCGGCTTTGATCCTTCTTTGATCTTTCCTCTAGAGTGGGGCCATATAAAACGAATTGCGTTTTGTAAACGATCTGTAATTTTAGATCACCAGTGACATCATACCCAGGTCCAGACTGTCCGATTTTCGTGCGTGGGGCTCAGAAATTGACCGAGTTACGACTGTGCAAACTTTGCCGTAATGTTGAGTCAATGGGAAAAAAAGATCGTGGCGGCAAAACGAAACAATATTTTTCTTAGCTGTAAACAAACACACTTCTCCCGAACATCCCGGACGTTTCGGCGTTCGTCCCGTGTCCCGTAGGAGGAGATACTGACCGAAAATCAGGTGGGAGAAAATCAGATAACAGGGTGAGCGCTGCCAAAATAATAATCCTGCTCGCGCTAAAAAAACGGAACGGAAAATACGACCGGCTTCCTGTACGCACGTTCGGATTCTGAAATTACACACGGCAGCTGTTGGATGTTTGGTCAGGTGGCGTTCTGCAAACAGAACGATTAAGGTCACGCCAAACACGAAGCGTTATGAAGCAAGCATCAAACGATCACTTTCCGTCATCAGAAGGCTAAAGTAAACAGGGATCAAAAACTAAAGCAGCTCAAAAATGCCCCCCCCCCTTTCTGTATGGACTAAGGTTAAGGACAGTCACTGGGTGTAACCCATTCTGTTGTCGCCGTCGTATCTGGAGAAGCAGATACGCACCCCTTATATCAACACGGACCGATCGTTAGAAGGGGGCGTCCACAAACTTCTGCCGAAGAGAAACGTTACCTCGATTTGTACGAGATACAAAATGCATCAAAGGGTGACAAAGTCAGGTCAGAAAAGCCTAAAGATTGTAAAACACGTTTTAAAAACAAAACCAGGCCGCATTTAGGAGCTGCAAAGGGTCTGCTTTGACTGGAGAGCTAAGCCAATCGCTGTGAGTCACTGCAAAGGAAGCAGAATGAACATCGCTCAGCGTAGTTTCATTTTAGATCTGCTCCGTACAAGCGTGCAAAACAAACTGAGCTAAGGGCCTCGCTCGTGATCCAAACGGTGTCAGTGAATTATAAACTCTGAAGAACCTACACGTTTCGAAACGTTTCCCACAAACTGGCTGCCCTTACACGTCCAGTTCGCGTCCACCTTCATCGTGATGACTTGTTCTGTAGCAGAAATTCTGAAAAGGTCCAACCCAGACTTCATTATCCCCAGCCAAAGCCTCCTGGAGGTTTACTAGACGTTTCCACCCTCTTTCCACCCTCAGAGACCTACCTGGAATACCTTTAGAGGAAATAACACTACTTTACTTAGTTATGGAACCCGGTTTGTTGCTTTCCTGTGCCTCTTTGAGTCTTTTTTGAGTCTTGGTTTGTGTTTCTAGGCTTACAGCAACAAGGTAGGGGTGTGGACCCCGAGTTTCGTGGAGCTGCTTTGAGAAAAAGTGTGATAGAAATACATTTGACTTGACTTGACAGCTTTATTAGATGCCCGAACCACCTCAGATAGCTGCTTATCCGATCATAGCTGCAGGCTCCCCGGCAAACCCACACAGAAACCCTTCTGATACTTGTTCAATCTTATTATTTTGGGCACTACCTACAGCTCGAAACAATGGGCATGTAGGCTGGCTGCTAAACAGAGAGCTCTGTCTGACAACTAGACTCTGTCTTTAAGACTACAGACCACAACTGTTTCTGCCGCCCCCGATTCAGTCCACTCGTCAGGCTCGAGCTCTTTTTTTGTTTTATCACTCTGTAGGCTCTTTTATATGAGAGAGTTAAATGTTAACTAGAAAATGCAGCTCCCGGAGAAACTGCCAATGTGTTTGCATCGGTGCGGTCGCTTCTGAGACCTGGCCGGTTCTGGTCGGACATAGGGGCGAGACACGGTGGGTTTTGGTCAGGTGCAGGCCCGAGTCATGGCAGGTCCAGGTCGGGCGTAGAGCCGAGACTCGGTCGATTTTGATCGGGCTCCGGTCAAAGGGCAGGACTGGGACACAGCGGGTTCTGACCGGGTACAGGTCAGAGACCCTGAAGGCTAAGGCAAGGTGCAGGTCCGATAACGGGGGGGGCGTGTCTGAGACCTGATTGATTCTGGTAGGCTTTGATCCTTCTTTGATCTTTCCTCTAGAGTGGGGCCATATAAAACGAATGGGGTGATATTTAAAGAGTGATAAAAAGTGAACCGAGTGAGCGTTCACTCTGTAATTTTAGATCACTGGTGACATCATACCCAGGTCCAGACTGTCCGAATTTCGTGCATGGAGCTCAGAAATTGACCGAGCTACGACTGTGCGAACTTTGCCGTAATGTTGAGTCAATGGGAAAAAAAGATCGTGGCGGCCGAACGAAACAATATTTTTCTTAGCTGTGAACAAACACACTTCTCCCGAACATCCCGGACGTTTCGGCGTTCGTCCCGTGTCCCGTAGGAGGAGACACTGACCGAAAATCAGGTAGAATAATAATAATAATAGGTAAACAGAATAAAATCAACAATATATACATAACGACGGGAGCTGGGAATCAGCTTTATGCTTTATGCACTACGTTTCCCATAATGCCCTATAATCTTTCCAAAAGCTTAAGAGGCTAAGGCTTCCCATTTAGAGCCTTTCTTTGTTTTGTTTTTCTCCCTCATAGAGTTGTAAGGTGATTAAAAAAAAAAGTGTCCCGTTGTTCGTTTCGTTGTTCATTTCTCGTCCATGGAGGTAGCGTTCACTTCGGTGTTAAATCGCTTCATCTGTTCGCCCTAGTGTTCAAAAGACCCCAGATGTGCCCCTATGACTGTTTGGCAAGCAGAGGGGTGCATCTGCGCCCCTGTAAATCCTGTGCGCCCCAGACGGCAGTCGAGAACCGTCTCCGACTGCTAGATGGCATATTCATAGCCGTGCCAGTTGGTCAGGGTTGGTACCTCGGGGCGCTAAACCTAGAGGATCGTCAAATGAAGCGACAGCGACCCTGCCTGCATGCTCCGCCATCTGAAACTGAACTTAAAGCGTGCCGTCTGGTCTCCTATGCGTCTGCTGTAATTGAATCCTAGCGTGCCTAAACCTCGTGTGTATGGCTGCTGTCAGAAAGAGCTGTGTGTGTGTGTGTGTGTGTGTGTGTTTCCGCGTCGTGATCGGAGATGACTCTTGGAGGTCCCGACGGTCCCGTAGACCTACTGTTCCTGAAGTGCTTTGAGGTTTTTGCACTCTTTTCCTCTGTATTACGAGCAGGCTGATGGTGATAGTCCCTGTGGCTCATCCTCTGTGTGTTTGTACTGAAATAAACACCTTCAGGGTTTGGGTTTCCTCCCGTAACACCGCCGTAATGGATACATTAAAACAGAAATGAGTTTAGGTCTCCTGATCGGCTAACGAGCTGCCCAATCAAAGGCACAGGCGTTAAGCAGTTGCAGTTCGTTTTAAATATGGTTTCAAAGTTATTTTGCAGTGCATGATGAACTTATTTGTAACTATATATCTGTCTCTCCTACACTGTCTTTTAATCCTGTTTAAGAACGTTTAAGTAGGTTTCAGGCTGCTCATTAGTTACCCGTACAAAGATCTCCAGTCTGTGCGTTGTGTTATTGGCGTTTTACAAAATGAGCACGCGAATATTGATATGAAGCTGCAGGACTGTACGGCTGAGCTCCGAGAGGTATTCTCATTCGGAGGCGTTTTGATAAATCGTCGATTTCTGCCGTTTCTTTCCTGGCCGTAATAGATTGGGATCCACAGCGATCATGGCGTGGCGTCCATTAATCTCTGTTCTGTCGGTAGTTTCTTGTACGGTCGTGGGCACTGGGTAAGTGATGGTGCCACACAGAGAGAGACTTGAATAATGGCGCGAGTCGTTTCGTTTTAAAAAGCCATCCGTCCGAAACGCAATAGCAACGTTAGCAAACATGCTGGGAGTGGACATGTACCAATATCGCACTAAAACCCAAATAAGAGTTTCCTGCAGCGTTCCTATCAGCCCTAATCCAAATTCAACTTGAGACCAACGCTGGAGACGGTCCGAATTTCTGTCAAATCTTGGCGATAGCCCTTCGGCTGTAACCGGCATCAGCTCCGTATGACGTCACCTAGTTGGCCGCCATGTTGGTCCAGGCAAGACTGGCTCGTTAGCGAATACAATTAAGCGTGAGAGGTGCAGTTTTTCTGTCGAGGTGCTCAACAATAACTCGATTATACAGGGTGGCTTTTGTGTTCGAAGCTTTCAGAGCCATGATCTAGAGCTAAAGAAAAAAGCTTCGGCTCCAGTTACTTTTTTCGATTTAAGTTGCGGCATCGTGTGAGAAACTCCTGGATTTGGATATGCATTGAGTCAGCTCCGGAGGTCGGCGTGCTAGGTGTGGGAGTGTGTCATTTGAATGGATTTCATTAGAGTTAATGTGCTTTCTATTCATGGCAGGTGTTAGTGCGGTCGGTCGGGTCAGGGAACAGCATTTAAATCCCACCGTCTGCTCTTACATACGTTCAAACTCTGAGCTCATCCACCTGGCTCAGGATTTTCTTTATGTACCTGATTTTCTCCCAGTGAACGAGGAGTGAATTCCATAGAAATCGATCCACTGATATGATGTCAAGAGCTGGACTGTTAACCTCAATGCCTCTTAGTGTTCAGGAGTTTAAAATCATTTCATTCTTTCCCGTCTTTCTGTTCGACGTCCCAACACGCACGGTCTCGCTGAACGCACGTTTTGTTTCGGGTTTGATGCTCCACCTCGCCCTTAGCTCAAAGGAAAGCTGGTGGCTCTCGTTAAACAAGAAGAAAAGAAGAGAGGAAAATGCATGTGAGAAAGTGCAGGATCTGAAGCTCTTAATCTGAATCTGGTACGAGACGGAATTGTTAAAGTCGGAGTTTGTAGATCGTGTGCAGATCCGTGAGCGTAGATCCGATCCGAGTTTAAACGCCGGCAAACGACGTCGCCAGTCGTCACGGTTACGTGTACACGTGTGGGTTCCGAACGACAGGAAGCGAGTACGAGCAAACCCCGGCGACACCTGCTGACAGGAACGAGAATGGCAGCCGTGAACAGCAGAGAACGCGGATAGCGGTTTAAGATTTTAGGACAGAAAGAGTGTGCTTTCATTTAAAATGAAACACGCAAGACGTCTGCACGGTCCGCCTGAGAAGAAGCAGTTGCAGCGTCCCCCATTAGCCGTTTTATCGATGGGAATATATCGATAAATCCCTACGAGCCTGGCGCCTGCTCCTCAAACGTGACGTTTCATTGGAAAGCAGATCACGGAAAGCCAACAAAGCGGCATCGCTGCATCGATCCGGCCGATCCAAGGCGAATGGCGCGCCCATCGATCGCGCCTGGGCCCTCCCTTTCTCTCCCCTGCCCCGTCGCAGGCTCTCCGGGAGCAGAAGAGTCCTGTTACAGCCGGGCGAGCTTAATCGCTGGCAATAACTCCGATCCTGCGCTCCGGTGGGTGACACGTTCTCAATCCACCCACGCGCTGATTAAGCCTCCTGAGATAGGATAATGAGAGTGGGCTTCGTACAAATCACGCCGTAATTAGCCGTTCCGCCGTGTCACCGAGCTAACATATCGCTTCCGCGCTTGTCGTCCTATTGTTTTAAGTCCAGGCGTGCTGGAACCTGGACGCGAAAGTAATGAATCCCAGGACGACGCCCCCGTCATCGCGGCTGGCTGTGGAGCAAAGGTTTGGACCCTTCCGAACTCTGACGCCAGCTTTTCGTTACGTTTCTCATGCAGGCAGGCGCGAGCGGGGTTTTGTCGGTCGAGTGTCTGCATATTTCTGTTCCGTTTTGTCTGGACGCGCCCGGTTGCTATTTCCGTGGCCGCAAACGAACGGCGCGAAGAGAGACGGGAGCAACAGCTTGGTGATATGAAATCTGCTAAAACACTGTTAATAAAGTGCTCATAACTTAGTCCAGACGAAATGCCAACATGATACCTCATCCTCTTCCATTCATTAGAACCTTGCTCTGCGTGTGTGTGTGTGTGTGTGTGTGTGTGTGTGTGTGTGTGTGTGTGTGCGTTCGCGCGTCTCCTGGTAATATGATTTAATATAGTCTACTCAGATCCTTCGTAAATGCATCTGACTTAATGCTTTTAGAAACAGGAGTGACTCACACATTAACACAGCCCACACTGGATACAGGCTGCAGGAACAGACACACATCGTCATATGTTTCGATTCCATACAATCTCCAGTAACACAAATTCAAAACAACACAAGCATAGAGAAGAAGGGTCAGGGCCATTTCGCTGTCCCACAATCCTCCTGTGTCTGCCCCGCTTTACTCCCGCTACTCCGGTTTCCTCCCGCGGTCCAAAGACGTGCGTGGTTAGGTTACGTGGTGTCTCTAAAGTTCGGGTATGACCTTGTGTGCGTCGCTGAAATGGCAACTGATACGGGTAGGGACGTTAAACAAACCCAATAAACGAATGTTTGTTGCACATTTTACGTTGCTTTACGGCATCTCGAGCAAGCCTAGAGCCTAGTGGCAAGGAAAAACCCCCTGGACATGATAGGGGGCGACCTAGGGAGTGCCAAAAACTCAAAAATGGACCCATGCTGATTGAGCATGCTGGATCTATGGCAAACTATCATTTACGTTCAGCTTGTTCAAGAAATGTTTTATTTTTGTGCGTGTGTGTGTGCGTGTGTGTGTGTGTGTGTGTGTGTGTGTGTGTGTGTGTGTGCGTGTGTGTGCGTGTGTGTGTGCGTGTGTTGGGCAAAATCTAAAAAAAAAACAACCTAATAATAATGTATCTTTCCTCCAACTTCTTTTTCTTTTGCCAAAATGTCCCGGTTCACGATGAATCCGAACGAAGCACACGTTCCAAGTATGATTTTTTTTTTTTTTTCTTTCTGCAGATTGACTTCAAAGCATCACGTTTAATCCTCTCGTCCCGTGATTGTTCCTCAAATCATTAATCCTGATGGTAATCCTTTTAGGAGCTTTCACACGTCGCTGTTTATTAGTTGAGCAGAAAGAAAGAACGTTTCTCCCAAGGAAAAAAATAAAAAAATTCTAGCTGCTGCCTTCAACCACGCTCCAGCGTCAGAGCGATCGAGTTTTTAAAAATGTTTTAATTTTTAATTTTTTTTTTTATTCCTGGCACAAACGTCTCCTAATCTGCTTTCTCCCAGCTGTTAAAATGCGAGATTGCTACAGGTTAATGAAGCCTCTCCTACGCTGCACATTTCTCCACACACCTCTCTCAGAATACAAAATGATCTGTGTGATGATGCATTGTGAGTTCCCCGGTCTTAATTATCTCCCTTTTTGGCTTTCGGGAGGTGGGGAAGGGGGGAGAGGGGGGAGAGGGCGCAGGCAGAATTTTGTGCTGAGACTTTGTTTTATGTCATTCCGAGGCTTAGCTTTGGGTCGCATTAACAAGGCTTGTGGGCTGAAACAACAGCTTGTCTAACAGAGTCTCTAAATGTCTGATTGCAATCAGCGTTTTGCCGTTATATAATGCCGTCTGGCTGTCTGCGATTAAGCTCGGCCAAGAGGAAAGAGGTTTTAATTTAAACAGTAAAAGAGTGAGACATAGCCAAAGCATTTAAATATATATATATATAGGGAGAAAGAGAGAGAGAATTTCTGATATTGAATATACATCCATGGTCTGATAAGGCTATAATACTTATTATTGCAGTTAGACGTTTTCAGATCAAATCTTTTTATAATATTTGCTCTGTACTCTGTATTCTTAGTCCGAACAAGTCCTAAAAAGGTTAGTAATGACAGATAACTGAAAGGAAAACAGGACCCGGATCCTCCAGGACACTTTCAGGCTGCACTTAGCTTTAGAGTTCACCCATAGAGTAAGT